>OMNW01008561.1:6272-17284 GCA_900303245.1 Selene dorsalis
CCTGCTGTGAGGGCCATACAGAGAGCCAGCGAGGGCAGAGAGAGATGAGACAGCTGGCCTATCGCTGACCCAGTTCGACAGAGACCTGGTGGTGAAGTCCGAGGAAGTTGGGTCACGCATGCGTTAATGAAGCTGCACTTACATCTCTGTCTGCGAGGAGGAGAGAAAATATAATTCACTGAGCTAATGATGATGTTGACACAGGCTGAAGATTACACAGTGTGTGGGTTACAGCGTCAGTGCTGACTATAGCCCAACAAATTGAGGAGGCTGTAAGGCTGATGTTTCATCTAAACACACTGGATTATTTTAATAATGCCACTGCTCGGTTCTGGCTGCTGGTTTTATGTTGGCTTGACCCAAATTTAGGTTAAATATATCATTGAAGATGCCCCCCCGGCCCCCACCGGCCAGGATCACTGGCTGCATCCCTCTTTACAGTGAGCCATTTTTATCCAGTTTAGGAAACCCAAAGAAAGATTGACTGGGGCATTACGTACATGTTGCATCATAATTCATTATATAGCAATTTAATTTTCTTCTATTTTAACAGTGGCAGCAGAAATTGACAGCCCAGGATTTGGGTTCTTGTATTTCAGCCTATTTTCTGGTAGCTTTTATTCAACTATATTGTATTTTTTACCTATTTTAAGGTGAAGAGTACAACCCAACATGACTGGAACGGGTTGCTTTTCACCCAGTGGTATGAATACACAGCCTTGTTTTAGGTTTACTGCAGTGGAGACGTGAGGACAGGTGAGACAGAGATAGTGATGGTGGTGTGTTTGGCACTGAGGGACAGTTCTGACGACTGATGGTGCTGTGCTGTTCTTACTCACACAGTTAAATGACATGTTGTCAGCTCTGAGTTATTTCCAGTGCAGGTTAGTTAGACGTAAAAAGAAGACGAAGAGGAGATAATATATAATAAAAGAAAAAACAGTACAGTGTCTTCCTCCACACAGAATAAAAGAGCGAGGGGGCTTCTTTTTGAGATTTAATGGGTGGAGTTTTATATTTATTACCAAAGGGTCAGCAAATGTAATTACGTGCTGCATTGAAGGGCACAATGCTCAACAGTTTCCTCAGAAGAATGAATTTGTTTCAGTATTTGTACGTCACTTTCTATTCTCTCAGCCTACATGCAACAAGTCCGGGGCCATTGTTAGAGTTATGGGGGCTGCTGAAAGCATCTCAGGGACATGTAAAGCACAGGAAATGGTTTGAGGAGGAAAAGAAAGGGTAGCACAAAAAACATAAATGACAAATTTGATAACAAAATAACCCATTGAATTGCAGTGAAAAATATCACAGAATGGTGTTGGCGAAGGAGATTTTTTTTTATTTATTTTTTGTGTGTGTGTGTGTGTGAGGACTGTGCTTCAGGAGCTGCAGCAGCAGCAGGGTCGCTGCTTTCATGCAGAAAGAGAGCGATGTGAAAGAACTTGGCACAAATTAAACACTCCTTCCTCCCACAGATCCCAGCGGCATCTGATCAGACTGCAATTGATACCTGCAAGGCAAAGGCTGCGCCACTCGAGGTAGAAAGGCCTCCTCTCTGTCAGTACCTCCATCAGTGGTGCAAAATCATCCCACTCCTCCATTTGTGCATCATCACCCTGTTTCTCATTACAACACCACCACCACCACCACCATCATCGTCATCGTCATCATCATCTGGGATTCATTTCTATTTTGCAAAGACTTAAGAGGCTAAATCATCAAAAATCAAAGACAAAAATTATTACTAATTTATGCAGATGGGATTGAATGAATGAATTTCACGGGAGACAGGTTCACCTCAAAACAAACAAAGCAAACAATGCACAGATGAGTGAGCTGTTGATGATTCCAGAGAGGCTGAGAGGGTGGCAGGATTTTATTACAATATTCAAATTAAACTGAGCCTGATAGTGTGGGAAAGCTCAAACTGCTCAGAGGACGAGGAATAATCTCGGGCAGTGCAGGAAGCAGCGCTGTTTAATATGCAGCTTGTCGCACAAAATAAAGAAATACAAAAGTACAAAAACATACAAAAGCCAGACAGGAGAAGGCCGTGTCTTTGTAGTTAAAGATGATTTTTTTTTTTACCATTTTACATGACTGAATAATTTCCCCATTATCTTTCATGCAGTTGTATAATTACATTTCACTAGATCATCCAAAGTAATTTTCTATTCATAATCAAGGTCAAGTTTTGCATTTGCTTGATAGCGCAAAAGAAAATTAAATTTTACTCAGCTGCTTGGTGAAATGTTAAAAATATATAAATTGAGTGCTGAGGCTCCAGTCCTCACTGCAGGCGGTCGCGGTTTGAATCCTGCATCGAGCGTCCCTTTCCTGCGTGTTAAAGGCTATTTTCACACGGTGGCCACAGTCGGTATTGCAGGTCACATGATACAGAAAAGATCATGGGTTCATGTGGTTAACATTCATGTGATACTTTGGATTATTTGATGTGAAGTGCGTTACCTGCTTGCAGGTTCATATCAACTTGGGCGACGTGCAGCTGCGGATGGGGTCGGCAGCTTTGGACACTTGAAAAAGTTGAACTGAAAAAGGCCAATAATGTACCTTTTTATTCTTAATATTTCAGGTAACGATACACTGACCATAAATAAGCACCTTTATACAACCGAATGTCAAGAGCTGAAGCCGTATCTCTGCGTAAATTTGAAGCAAAAATCTAATTTCTGTAGAAGATAAATTTCAGACCTCAGGCATTAGGCAGCCGTTCATAAAACACCGAACACCTTGTTCCAAAAGCAACAGAATCCTTTATTGAAAGATTATTAGACATAGATGTCCTTTATTCAGGTGACTAGGGTGTAAAGTTTGAAAAGGTCTATATTGTTAACCATTTGCTTTTCAATAAAGATTCTTCAATGTCAGGCCTTTACATAATCATTGCCAGATTTTTTTTTTTCCTCTTTTTGCTGGATAGGCTCTTTTGTTGCTTTTGATTATCGCCGACTGACAACTGCATCTGCACAAACCTTATCTTTAAAGCATTGTCGCTTTGCTCTCTCTGAAATCTTCTTATGAACTGCAAATTCTTGTAAGTGCATAGAAATGGCTTGTTTTATGAGAGGTGGGATGACAACTTAAAAAGTAACAGTCAGCTTTCTGCGGATAGTTGTGGAAATTGAAGCCAAAAAAAACCCCCCACCGCAACTGTGTTGTATCCACATAAAGAAAAGTGTTACTGCAGTTGTGGAACAAAACAAAGAGGGCAGTGTCTTCCCTGCACAAACAAAGCTGAAGATTGCAGAGAGTCTGGCAGTGGCAGATGGTGGGAAATGAGAACGTTCTGAGTGATGCAGTAAATCTCTCCCAATAAAGCAAACGGGGCTTGGAAGGGGGAATGAAGGACGAGAGGAAGCAGCCGTCAGTGACAGACAGCCACAGGGTTTGTGGAAAACATTACCACTGGAGTGAGAAGGAGACAGGGTGTTAACAGTGGGTAGCAAACCTAATTTGATATACTTTGTTTCCAGCTATCATCCATAGGCCACAATGTTGTGTGTGAGTGTCAGTTTGTCAAGAGTACACAGAGTTTCTGGAAGCTGAACCCACCAAGCAAATACACCCAGGGCAAATATGGTACTTCAGTCCTACTTTACATCTACGAGGCCTTCTGGGTCGACAGTAACTACATAGAAATTTGCTTAATAAAAGGCAGTTGTATGGAAGAGTCGTTGTCCGAACCAGCACTTGTATAACAACCCTGTTCTATGAAGTGATCTCAGTTTACAAACTACTGGCACAGAATAAAGACTTTTCTGTTGAAATCCCCTGCGTTGAATTTGACCAAATTTGTTTCCAATTGATACAGAAGTGCTAGACTAAATCAAAACCTCCAAAAAAGAACAGATTTTCACATGTTGATACCGAAGGATTCTGCCAAGACTCCAATTCTCCTCAATGATAAAATAATATCAATCCACTTTATGTCCATGCTAATGTATCTAGAAAGCTCACTGTTTATGTCATCTGTGCATTGTGACTATGCTTTGATCAACCATCAGAACATGCATTGGGTCAGAATGCATAGAAAGTCACAGAGGTCATTAAACTTCAAACTATTGAATGAAGGTTTATTTTTCCAATCTGAAAAGAATTGCGTTGATAAATATGAAGTTCGAAAAACATACTTGCATAACCAAGGAGTGACCAGGTGACCTCAATCAGGTGAATCAGGCCAATCAGTGACGATGAAAGAAAATAAAATAATGTTGGTTACGAAAAGCAGAAGAAAAATGAAACAAAACGTTTTTGCTGAGGGCAGGACTGTTGTTATATCTGATATGTTACTTGCCCATCCCCCACCCAGATATTATGCATTGCGGGGACATTTTGGCCACATTGGCAAACGACGTTGAAATTGGAAAGAGATCGTGAGGCGGGGGGGTCAGTGAATATGGATTTAATTCTAATGGACACTGGGTTGGTTTTCTGTTTGTCACTGGCAAAGTCCTTCATTGGCAGTGCAACAACAAGATGCACCAAAAGCCAAAAACTGAGACCAACTTCTCCTGAGTCAAATAAGCTGATTTATTGTTGACAAGAGTTAAAAGCCGCTGCAAGACCACAAGTCCACAGCAACGCCAACAGGAGTCTGTCAGTTTGTATTTGACAGTCTCTTAATGGCCTGTCCTTAATTCTACTCTGTAATGACCCAAACTTTAAGTATCTCTCAAGAGAACAGAAATCTACAAGGTAAAAGCAGACAAACGTGCCTACACAGAATAAAAAACAAGACATTCAGCCTACAAACCCACCTACCCAACCGCCTACACACCTCCTACACACACACTTATACAATCTCTGCTCCTGCGTTTTGGATTCGGTGTACTTTACTGACTGACTTGCCTTCAGTTTTCTTTTCCGTCAGGATTTATGAGTTCTCTCTTCTTTTCTAAAAAGGCACTTAGCGCGATTTTCTCAGAGATGCACTTTCAACATGAGGCACCGCTCCAACCGAAAACCAGAATTTACCCCTTAAGGTTGTACTCAGTATTCATCTTCACACTCCATTCAGTAATGTCTTGGGGAAAGCAGTCCATTTTTCTGTACTTAATGAATAAGTGATGCATATGGAGTATTGCAGTGCCGTACTGCAGGGCTAAGCCTCCTGTGTCCCGTCTGCCAAAAATGATCAGAGCATGGATCGCCTCCAATTTTTCTTAAACCTCTCTCCCTCCCTGAGCTGATCTGCTTTTCTCTCTTAATCTGTTTTGTGTTGTACACTTGCTTTGTTTTTCTAGCCCTCCATTCCACCTTCCTCTCAATCCCTCGCTCGTTGTCTTGTCTCGTCTCTCCCTTTGTGCCGTCTCTTTCTCTAATCAGTTTTTCACACACACACACCCCACTTTTGCCTCCCTGTTTCTCTGCATCTTTAATCCCCTCTCCCAATCTGTGTGTTTTTCGCTGCCCCCCCTCCCCTGTTCCTGACTCATTTTCTGCTTTTGTCCCCTCTCTTTTTTTCTCACCCGTGCGCACTCTTTCTCCCACAGCTGGAGTGTGATAATTTCATCACAGTCATTCAGAAAGTAAACGACACGTTCATAGTATGTGGGACAAATGCTGGAAGCCCGCGGTGCTGGATGCTGGTAAGAGCTACTTAAAGAAAATGCTGCTACATACTCTTCTGCTGCATTGGAAACATTCCACCATTAGTCTGAATAATCTTTAAATCAAAATGATTAGTACTTATTTATCTGTTCGATGGTGCTGTGGGCTTATTATTACCATGAAGGATGTTTAAGTATGTGCTTCTGGTGCTATGGTGGCCAAACAAAGGAGAAGTGGGTCTTTTTTCTAGAAAGCTGTAAGATGTATAATGCACAAAGACACAGAGCTGGAATAAAGTGGATTTTAAATGCCAGACTTCCTCCGGGCTGAAATGTCTCCTACGCTCCGCAGGTAAATGACACTGTGCTGACTGATGTCCAGGGCAGCGGACCGATTGCAGCAGCCTCTGACATCTCACCACCCTACCCCTCCCAGAGGTCCATCAGCTTGCCTGCAGGTAACAAACGTAGGGAGCAAAGTGCATGTCTGTTTGTGGGAGTATGACCAAGAGGAAGTAGAAATTGAAGCCATTAAAGGTGTAAAATCTTACAATGAGCAGCGGTATGAGTCCTTTAAGTCTCTGTCGATGATCGTCAGTGCTACTAGATGTTGAACTAGAAGAGCAGCATCTCAGACCAAAACAAAATGAGTCATCAGCCAAACGTTCATCCTCCAGTTAACCACGACCCTTGATTGATTCCTTTCCCTTCATGTCTTCAGTCAGCAAGCACAGTCAAAGCACAGCCACGAAACACACAACAAGAATCTGACCACAACAATTAGCCCATGATCCCGCTGCCATTTTGCTGACAGTAACCCAGCCAGTGATAGAAACTTTTAGAGGCCACTATCTCTAAGTTCTTTTTGTATCTAAACCAAACTTCAACCATAGAGGTGACATTTTAGGATCAACACTGGTATTAATGATTCATTGGTCTTTAAAGGCACCAACAAACAACGTCCTACAGACAGGGTAAGATATAAGGTAAGATACGCCTTTATTTATCCCACAATGGGGAAATTCATCAGATACAACATCGGACGAGGTAACCTTTACCACGCAGCATTTATGAATCGCTTCTAACTTTATTCCGTTTTTGCCTATTTGTTATTTTTCATTGAATAATGGCACAAAAGTTTGCATTCATGAAAAGCTGGCATAATGATGATGATGATGCCCCGCTAGAAACACTTTCTACTTGTGAATCAGCGTAATTACCACATAAAGAGGCAGTGGATGAGGTAATTGAGGACAATCAAAGGCTAAAGTAGTCTCACTGAGTTCCATTTCAAAAGGTTTCACCTTGTTTCAGGTGTCACCTGCTCAGATATCTTATTTTGGAACAAAGACACCTTCAGCTCTTTATATTAACTTTGCTCATTTGTGCCGAGCGGCTCTTGTGAGCGTTGGGCTCCCAGGAGCGATCTGTCTCATATATTATCACTCTCTATTCATAACATGCAAATGAGTGAAGGCTTTTATCTAAAGTACCTCACAATAATTTAAAGAGTCATTTCTCCACAAGATAGATGTGCGAGCAGATTTTAATGAGTGATGTGTTGTGCTGAACAGGACCTCTTTATCTTGGAGGTTTGCTGTTTTTTGTCGCACCTGGTTAAACACTGAATTTGTGGACGCACTTGCCTCAGTGTCACATTTGGCATTTAAGACTCAGAGCAGCTCGCTCTGTTGTGGCCTGTTTAAGCACCTGCTTTTCATTATCTATCTCTTGAAATCGTCCTTAATCTTGATTGTGCTTTTGCATTTCCTTCACCTCTGGAAAGCGTGTTGTGATTTGGCTTGAAAATTGTTAATTATTATTATTTCCAAACATGTATCAGGTCGTTCAACCCTGAAGAACCATTCAGGTTGTGCTAGTCGGCCCTCTCTAATGACCCTTCTCCTGAAATAGCGGCCCTACGGCAGCGGCTCTTTTACTGGACCTTGGTTGTCATGGTTACAGTGCAATTATAAGCAAGAGTGGCATATCTGTCTCTTGTCACCAGGGTTAATGGTAATGGCTTGGTCAGGTTTAGAAAAAAAGGGAATTAGATTGAAACAAGTATTCAACAAAAACAACAACATGGCTCATTTTGCCGAAGAGTCGCTGGAATCCAACGCAGCAGACACTCAACATCCTTCGAGGTCCTAATGGTTTTGATCATGCTGACGAGTCCTTTAGAGCAGAACCATGCATCTGTTGCATGTGTATGGCCTGCAGCTTTTGTTGACCTCCATTAGTCCCTCTGTGTCCAGGTACATAAATATATCAGGAAACTCAATATCTGGCCCCAGTTCAGCGTCCACTGATTGTCTGGTGTGTCCTACATATCACGGTTTGTGCAGAGGGTCATGTTTAGACTTACTTACCCTCCTAGAAAACACAAACCTCTTATGCTCAGCTTCTCCAGCTCCAGCTAGAGTGAATAAAATGTGGATGTTGTGGGTGTGATTCCTAATTGCACCAATTATTGAGTGACATTAACTAAACAGAGATGTTTCCAGTCCAACCTGGTCTTTTCAGTTTCACTTCACATAATGAGGGGTGGATTGAACTGTCTGTTTGTTAGTTAAAGTGTCTAATGCAGATGGATTGTTTTGTAGAGACTTAGGGAGAAAATTAGCGAGAGGTTAGTTTGCGCTGCAGGATCCTCATCCGGACGGGACATCAATTGCCGAGGCAACGAGCCGATCCCCTCCTTTTTTTTCCTTAAGTTGAGCATCGTCCTGATAATGATCAGTACAAATTAAGATGCTGCTTTCACTATTTCAAATGCTTCCTCTCTGGACTGCTATGGAGAAAGAGCCCAACAGGGGGTCATAAGAATATGGTGATTGTCGGCTGCTCATTGGTGCAGTCAGCGATTCTGCCTTGATGTCTTTCTCCTCCCCTGCTTTTTTTCATCCCGTCTCTTGTTGCCTTTTTTTCTATCTCTTCTCTCTGTTTAATGCTCTCTGTGTGTCTTCCTCTCCTCCAGCTCCAGTCAGTCCCCCTCCCGTGTCGCTCCAATCGCTCCCTCTCCTTCTGAACCTTGTACCCATCCATCACAATGACTGTCTGCCACTTTTTGCTCACAGTTCACCCTTCCTCTTCTCCTCTCCAGATTTATTCTTTTTTCCCTCCCTCTCTGTCTCAGATGGGAGTCTGTATTCTGCCATGTCGTCGGTGCGAGGTCACGCCGGCTCGATCCGGCGAACGTTTGGCACCCAGAAGCTCCTGAAGTCGGAGAACATTTGGCTGCAGAGTGAGTAGGAGGGAGGGAGTCATGCAGAGACCGTACAGGTTTAGACTAATGAACATGGAGATGGGTGGTACTCTCTCTGTAAATCATCTACTATCATTCCCATGGGGAAAACTAACATGGTGGTGCATTCACTGTCAGCGCTCATGGTTTGAGTTGTATTATTTACAGCAGTTCAGTCTCACGATTGTGTTCAGTCTCACGATATTTACAGAATAACATCAGCTGTATCTTTAGATAAGACAATGGACGGTAATTATGAAAACAACACTAGAAGATGACACTGATGATGCTCAGTGAACTTGTTTCCATGTCGTCACACAGATCCACAGTTCGCGGGCGCTGCGATCATCCCATCTACGCAAAAGTTAAAGGAGGAGATCTACTTCTTCTTCAGCGAGTTCAACAAGACAGCCAGAGTGGACGAGGAGCCGTACAGGGCGCGCATCGGTCGAATCTGCACAGTAAAGAACATTATAGATGGTTGTGTGTGTGGAAATGTGGTGAAAACCCGGGGCTCCTGCAGCTTCTCCTCTCATTGCACATATCTGTACATACATGCGTTCTGAGCTGTGCGATCAAAGTGATTTCTGAGATTGATTCATCTGAATAATTTCAGGAAGCCTGGAGATGTTTGTTTCAGAAGAAAAAACACTGGTTTTAAGTTAATCACTAATGAAACGACCCTAAAGGATCGAAGGCTTCAAAGTTTGAACAAACCCCAGATGCAGAGGGTTTTCTGGAGCCACTGAGAGTTTCCTGTTTCTGCTTTTTCCCCTGTTTTATACACAGTAAATCACAGTGAATCACGATTTGGAAACATCCCTTCTCCTCTTCACCATCGAGGGAATCAGCGTTTTCATTTCTTAACACTCTCTAAGCAGGTGTTTCCTAATCAGCTGTAAAGCCAAACACCAGCTGCTCTATGTGACTCATGATGATCGAGCTCCTGAATTAATCTTGACACAGACAGCACCCCCCAAATCAAAAGATAGAGCTGTTTTAAGGGAGATTACAACATTTTCTTTCACACTTCTTGCTATGACAGATTTAGAGTAGCTATAGCATCCTCTGTCTGCGACTAGTTTTATGTTGCAAAGCACCTGTGCTAAAGTCACACAAGCTGTTACCACATGTGCTAAACCCATCTACAGACATCTTGGACCATTTTTTTTTAAATGTCAGACTTCTCCCAGGGAGGGAAAAGGGAGTCTCAATCTCCTGAGTCAGAGGGGGGAGGGAAAACAAAGGTAATTTGTCGTCAGGGCTCTTTTGTCTTTTTTCCAGGTGGATGAAGGGGGCATTAAAACCCTGCTGGCGGACTCCTGGACAACCTTCATGAAAGCTCGGGTGATGTGCGGCACAGGCAACACTCAGCAGCAGTACAACAACATGAAGCAGGCCGTGGTGCTGACGGCGCAGGACAATAGGGCTGGGGTCATGTACGGCCTCTTCTCCAACGCATGGTGAGTCTGAGGCTGCTTTCTCACTAGGTCCAATGGTTTCGGACCTGTGCCTGGGCACCTGGTGTGAAACCACCCTGAACCTCATCAGTTTTCTGTTGGCGTAAGAATCCGCTGAATAATGCAATAACGCATTTACCTCTGATAGTTAACTTGAAAAAGTATCGATCACAGCTTGTTGTGGTAACTGCACGGCTTGTCATTCACATTTTAGATCACGGTTGTTTTAACAAGAACAACAGACAGCTGCAGCTCTTTCCTGCAGCAACCGAAGCTCCCGCTCATGATGCAAGCTTTCCGGTCATTCTGCAACCTCACATCACTTTGGCAGGTTGCTAGTTGTGCAGCTTTGTTCACTGCAAAACCAAGATAGAGCTATAAGAAATCCAGAAGTATGGACTACTTTCATGTGACCAGTTTACAGCGTTTCCATTTCTCCTATTAAAACACTGAGACAACGTACAAACAACAGACTCTGTATAATCCTCTGGCCCTGCTGTGTGTGGGTGGGCAGCTCTGCATGGAGCTGTGCAGGGGTACTTGGGGAGCAGACGGTAGATGCCTATAAATGTTTGCTTGGTCACAGATCTGACAGAATTCGATTTCAGTTAAATGATCTGTGTTGAGCTGCAGCCGCCTCGAGCTACAGAACACCAGACTGAAACCTGAAACTGTCAGCAGACACAAACACCTCAGGTTAAAAATTAGCACATTTTCTTTCTGTGTCACCTA
>OMNW01008562.1:0-33867 GCA_900303245.1 Selene dorsalis
AGGTATGGGAAAACAAGGCCATGGTGGCAAGTGGGGAGGAGAAGAAATTAATAGTGGAACAAAGAAATATCTTACCTTAAGGATGCTTTGATACCAAAACAAACAAAAAAGGTATTTGTGGCAGACAGACAAACAAATCAAGAGTACAGTGGGTAGGAAAAAAGACACACAAGGCTTAAGGCAACATTTACATCAAACGTAGCCATTCAACAGAGTTTCAAAATGGATAAATTAACTGCATTCTTGATTGACAGGACCTGTAAAAGTAATAAAAGTAACAAATAGAGGGTGTCAGGTTTTGGGAGAAACTAAGGGATGGGAGTAAGGATGAAGGAGAGAGGGAGTGTGGAAGGTGGTCCAAGGTGTAGATGCTTCAGGCACTGGGATTGCAGGATTTGGAAGGTGTGGGGAGGAATCTGACAAAATGGGGAAGGATATCATGGGGAGCAAAGAGGGTGGGGAACTGTGTGGATATTTTGAATCCTGATCTGAGGGGGGTGTGGGGATAATATCTCAGCAAAGCGACATGATGGCTGTGAAATACAGCTGCTGGAGGGTGAGGTGACACACACCCATCCACCTTTTGTAGTACGATGGCTATGAAATACACAGCTAAACCATACGATGATTATACACAAGACGAACTTGGGGCTACTTCTGAAACCACAGAAAACTGCTCATGTGAAGTGATTACAAGATAAGATTAGCAGGACTATCCGCCACATATTTTTTTGCCACAGAGTATTCTGTGCGAACCAGAGGCAAAAATACAAGCTCTTGACCACTCCACTGCACTGGGACAACCTGTCACAATAAGAGATAGGACACTAGAATAGAGGAAGAGATGGTTAATGATTGGTCCTATGACTAAATGACCTCCTGAACAGAAAGAAGAATCAGGATGTCTTCCAGTTACTGTGACAAAACACCAGAATACAGACGATGAAGACGACCAGTTGCAGCATACCCTGAGTAGTGAGCAGGACCTTCTCAGCATTGCTAGGCAACCCGAGCCAAGAGGGAGTTTGAGTGTCTGGAAGCATCTCTACCCAGTGCATGAACTCCTCACGTCTGGAACAAATCAGAATGAAAACATTACTGGCCATAATGAGTTTTTCAATATTCAACAACATTGGAGTGACGGTGGTTGTTCTTATTAAAAGCGAGGTAACAACTGACCGAATGCCATCTGGCATCTTGATGTCCTTGTGTCCGTCAACCTTGAGAGCCAGTTTAAACTCGCTGTCGAAACTTCCTTTGGTGAAGATGCGATCCAGGAAGGTGATGAGCAGGCGCTGATCAAACTCATTGTCGATGCGGCCGCCATAGATGGACTGAGCCATCAGGGTCTTCAAAGCTGCCCATGGGATCTTGTCAGGGGCAATGTTTTGACGACCCTGCATGTGTAGAGAAGATGTTTTAACGTGCTACATCAAAACTATTACTAGAGCATTTCAACTGATAGATTAAGAACTGTATGATATAATGTATATTATTTCTGCAATATTCTGGAAACCTTTGCAGTGTCATCCAGCCAGGTGTCAACGGTGTCGCAGGCAGAGCGGAGGTCAGACTCTCCAAACTCATATTTCTTGGACCATCCCAGTGGTGCATAGCGCAGACGTTCCTGAATAACCGCGTGGAACCAAGCAAGCAGGAAGTAGAGGCGAGCACGCTCGTTGGGAGCCTTTAGAAACATGGAAATTAAGTTATTCAGATGATATTTGTGAAAAGGCACGATGATTTAACTCTTTGGTGAACTTAACCTCCAGTCACCTTGCACATGCGAGCCACAGGGATGCTGCTGAAGGTCCGGAGCATGTTGGCCTTGACACCAGGAGGTGGTTCAAACACAAAGATTCGACCAGCACGAAGCAGATTCACTGGCACCTGGGAGAAAAACACAGTGGTGAGACTTTGAAGAGGATAAAATGACAAGAACTTTTATATAGCTATAGCTATAGCTATGCTGCCAGTGAACTGTTGGTAAAATTTGTACGAATGATATTTACCTTCGGGTTGATCTCCATTGTCAGGAAAAGCCTGAAGCTGGCATGAGGCTGCATGGAGTGGAGCTTCTTCTCAAGCTGCATCAGCCACCCAGGGGCAAGGTGGACGTTCTCCAACATCACCCACCTGCAGGATGAAGACAACCGGGATGAAGCACAACAAAAAGTCTTGATTTTCACAAATACTCAAACAACATTACTCACCTGCCAGACTTGACAGCAGTGTTTATATCTCGGTCAGCTTTGTTGAAGCCCTCAGCTGAACCTGTGGACAATGGAAGAACACAGAGTTAGAATATCCTCACCGAAGCCTTCGACTTGGGTAAAAACAAAAATCTGAAGTCAAGAGTTATGAGATAAATTTTTCCTTACCAATAGAGATAGAAGTGATTTGTTTGTTCTCCTCAGCAGCCAGATCTCTGACCAGACCGCTGGCATCATAACCTGGTACAGAGCACATCAAAACCGGGGTGCTGGGCTTCACCTACAGACACAAAGAGAGACATTCAGCTCCACGGTGACTTCACACAACAAAAGGCCTCTGGAGTGAAAATAATCCAAGAAATATTTGACGCTACCTCATTGTCCACAATATTAGCCAGGTCAAGAGGCTGCTCAACGATGTTCATGAAGCTCTCTCCCAGCACCTTTGAGACGAAAATGTGTGACATGGCCAGCAGACGGTCGGGGCGGAAGGCTTGAATCAGCAGCAGCTGATGCACTGCCTGGCCAATGGGAGCTGAGCAGGAAATACACACATGTTAATAAAAGTATTAAAGTCCACACTTGCCTACTGTGTCATTTTCAAAATATGATACTCACTGGACTGCTTCTCCTCTGACCACAGGTAAGGAACTGCCAGGTCTGGAGTGTTGCTCTCAATCCACATGAAGAATTGCTGAAGCAACAAAAATTAAGTGATAGAGATCACTTATTCAGTTCATATTCAAGCACAGTGCTGTAGTACATTATTACATGCACTCTCGGGTAAGTCTTAAAACACCAGCAGTACTCACCTCATCAGCCTCAACTTTGGCCACCAGGTCTTTGAACGCTGGCAGTCGGCTGAGACGGACCATGGCCTCGCTCTGTTCAGTGGTCAGACCCTTCACTTTGGGCAGTGACATGCCTGTCAAAACAATCTCTTTGCCACGGAGGAAGTGCTGGAACTCTGAATCATAGGAGGGTTCACTGGAAGAGATGGATTTAGATGTTTCAGATTTATGTTAAACTACTTTTCGCTGTAGTTTTGGTCTAACATTGGCATCTTACCTGGTCATGCCCTTCAGACTAATCTTAGCCAGCAGCATGGCAAAGGTGATGTGGTCCTGGTGAAGCATACCCTTAGCTATTCTATTGAATGCCACCTACAGTGGAGAAAATGAGAACATTATACTTGTTCTAGTCATAACAGCAAAAAAATTTCACCTCTTGTTTTGAAAATGTATGGTTCAAACCTGGAAGAGGTCCTTGGTGATGATAGCAAGTCTTTGTGAATGATCAGTTGCGTTCTTCAGGTTAGCATTCTCATACAGCACAGTGTGGTAGGTGTCCAGGAAAAAGTGAAGAGAGTACTGGTACAGGAAGTGCATCTGGAACAAAGTGCAAAAATAGCTTGGTATTGAAATCTGTCTGGAAATGAACACCTCAGTTTGTTACAGACTCGTGGTGAGAAAGAGCTTTAAAAGGACTGAGTTACTGAGCAAGTAAGATGTATCCAGACCTGGTTGAGAGCCTCCATGGTAAAGTAGATGCTGCTGCATGCAGAGGACAGAGTCAGGTACTGCTGTGACACAGCCTCCACCTCAGCCATGACGATATCCGTCTCTTCCACCTTTCTGGTCACCTCGGCTGCCTCCTTCTTCAAGTTCTCCAGTGTGGTGATGATGGTGTCGTCATCAAGGATACGACCCTTGACCTCATTGAGGGCCTGCAGCAGGGATTTTTCCAGCTGACGCAGACGCAGCTGGAACTCGCCTACAAGAGAGATTTGTGGGATTTCTCATTTCACTGAACTCTTTTGTCTTGTATCCCTGTCAGTGTTCATTAGCACGATCATTATCATCATGCCCAACTGTGTCCCGTCAGTGTGTTAGTACATCTGCCTCTTTGTGTCTCACCTTGCAGTTTGAGGAGGTCAGAGCGTTTCTCATCTACGTCAGGCCGCTCAGCCTTTAGGACCTCGTTGAGACACTGGCTCTGCAGGCTGCTGCGTGTCACCGTGAAGTTCACAAATGTCACACGAGAACACAAGTCTGGTGGGAACTCGACCTGTGTAAGCAAGAGACGGCATATATATACTTAACTTTGCATAAAAAATGATAGAAGGAAATGCTCTACTCCAGTCTAATACAAGACTTGACTGTTATCAGATGCATAGCTATTAAAATAACAGTTTACAGATGAAACCTAAATGATAATCTACTCACAGTTGGATCTCGTGTGGAAAGGAAGATGACAAATGAAGGTGACAGATCGATGTCCTGGTCTCCAAGGGTGATGAGGACACGTCCACCAGTCCTGCGGACCTCTCTGTTCAACACTGGGTTTAGGATGGGGTCGTAACTTTCTACATCCTTCAGGGCGAAGAAAGGTGAATTAATTCTTGACAAATTCAAGGGCAGAGGAGAATGATCACATAGCCAGTGCAAAATAAATGTTGTCAGTGATAAGTACATGTTCTTACCTGGACCAGCAGTGGGTTTCCAAAACGCAGAGCACTCTCCAGATTCTTTCTGAAGGCATCATCCAGGAAGCTGGTTCTGGTGATCTTGCGGTCTTTGTATTCATTCATTATGAACTCTGTGGCTTGGCCTGATGGATCAATGATGAGCGGGTACCTAGAAAGCACAATAATATAAAATAAATCAATTTGTGTTCAGTATTATCACAACACTAAACCAAAAACATTGCAAGAAAAGAAAGATACTGACCTGTTGAACCTGTTAAGCATGATGGCATTCTCAGTACAGAGGTCATCAGCTGGGAGGGAGTTGGCTTGCCAGCGAAGCCTCTCGTCAGCATTGGACAGGTACTCAGTTCTGGCAATGTCTGTACGGAACTGGGGGAGAAATTCAGGGAGTTACGAACCTGACTCTAGATCACAGGGAATGCAAAATGTGCATTTGTGCAATGGTAGTGTCTGTGGCATTAGACTATGGCTGAACTATGGCATATCCCCTTATGATTAAAACATCTTATAAATGCCCTGAGTAAATCAACAAATATGTATACTTTGGCAATCTTTTATATCTTGTACTATCAGTATGAGATTGTTTGATGTGGTGATCAAAAGTGGCCATGCATATCAGAGCTTCACGTACTTGAATGTTGGCCTGCTGCAGGTGATGAGACCACGTAGTGAACAGGTTCTGTCTCATTTGCTGTTCAAAGTAGCCAGCATAGGTAATGAATGCTGCAGAGAGCAGACAGTCTCCAGCAATGGTGGACATCTGGTTCTTGAAGGTCTCGCTGGTCTTCTCCCAGCGTTCCCTTTCAGCTGACAGACTCTTCAGAAGGGCTGTGCTGCGGTTCACCTGAGAGTAGAGATCAAGAATTCATTAAAATGTGACCATTCTTCAGTTTGACGTGGAATGAAACAGACCCATAACAACAGGTTAAAGGACTTCTTTGAGGACTAATTACCTTAGCCTCAACTGCAGCCAGGTCAGCCTTGATGGCCTGGGCCTCTGAGATGAGGACGGCATACTCTTCCTTGTAGCGAGCGATGCTAGCCTCCAGGTCTCTGATCATCTGTTCCACCTCCTCTGCCTTCGTCTTGTTGTCCTTGGCATCATCCTCAAGCTTCTGCAGCTCATTACGCAGTGGCTCCACACGTTTCAGCATGTCGGCATAATTAAGCTAGATTTGGAGAACATGGTTACATTTAAAGGAGTATTCATTTTGCCCAGTTGTCATCTCCATTTTAAAATTGTTTGAGGTTTCTTACCTGAGCAATTGCCCATTTCACCATAGGCCCGCAGGCCAGAGAGGCCCTGTTGACTTGGTCATAGTTGTAGCTTGGGTTAGAGAGATAGTTCTTCTTCATCTTCTCACGGATGGAGTCACTGGATAAAGGAGAAAAAACCCAAGAAGTAAGAATCCAGCAGGACTTTTTACAGTCCAATAACTCTATATGAACTGTGGAAAAATTATCATAAATCACCAAAAAATTATACATGACTTAAAGCATTGAGTGGGATGATTTAAATTTAGTTGGCTTGGGGGATGGGGTGTAATTTCTACCATTTTTACTGTGAGAAATGCAAAATCATGACATTGACCACTAGTTACGATAGATTTAAGTCAACCACAAGTTGCCATCAGTTCTTGTTCTGATTCAAGAAATATTAACTAACGAGTCTGTGTTCGAGAAGCCTAAAATCAAGTAATAATCACAGGTGTCGTCTGATTAATATTGTGATTGGGAATCATTTCATCTTCCATTACAAGACTTGACACACATTTTGACACTGGTACCTCATTTCCTCAGAGGAAAAGTTGACTATGCTGCTGATGAAATTGTCTCTGATAATAACTTGTCTGATTTTTTTCCAGTCATTGGTCTCCTCGCCCAGCAAAAGGCAGATAGACTCCAGGGCCAGTTTGACTGCAGCAGGGGGATTGGTCATAGCCCGCACTTCTACTAGGTGCTGCCGCTTAATAGAGCTCACCGCTAGTTAAGTGGAAGGAGGAATGTTTTTGAAAGAAAGAAGTAGTAAGGAAGGGGAGAGGGGGCACATTTAGGGTGAGAAGAGGGGAGGAATTTGAAACGGGTTCAGGGGGAAAGATGGAGACAAAAGAGGGAGAGGGAGCTTTTTAGTGAACAACTGCACAATGCATTCACTCTTATTTCACCTGATCTCCTCAGCAGAGAAGTTAACAATGGTGGGGATGAAGTTCTCCCTCATGATGATGGATCGGATCTGCTTCCAGTCAGTTGTGCTCTCTCCCAGGAGCAAGCAGATGGACTCCAGGGCAAGCTTCACAGCTGCGGGTGGATTGGCCATGGAACGCACCTCCACCAGGTGCTGCTTCTTAATGGACTTAACAGCTATTATCAGGTGAACAAGGATGGTGGATTATGAAAAGGAAGAGGTAGTGATGGGAGGATGTAGGTAGAGATCAGACCAGAAGTGAGTGTGAGATAACATTGTAATAAAAAAAAAGGGAAAAGCCAAAAACTACTTTAGAGAGGAAGATAAAAGGACCTGTGTGATAACTAGTGGACTACAAGCCAGGAAAATAATCTTCCTGCTATAGTGCTATACTGTAGTATGCAATGCAATACATTTATTCTAGTAAGCAAAGTGTATAAGTAACTATGCTTACATAACAGCAAAATAATGAAACACACTTTCGAAAAGAAGTGAGTAAACAAGCCACAGTACCATTCTGAGCCTCAATAACAGCAGGCTCCACCTGGTCCAGGTCCTCTTTGACACTCAGCTGTTTGTCCTTGATCACCTCCTGCTGCTTGTACACAGCTTCCTGGATCTCCTGGCTCATCACCTGGAATCACCACAGTGATCATATGCATTAATAAATTTAAGTCCTTGCAAGGCAGTGATGAAGAGATTATGTCCATACACGTAAAACATGTTTAAATCCTTCATTCTTTTCTACGGAGCTAAAATGTCTACCTTTTTCTTCTCAGCCTCCTGCTGGTCTTTAACCATCTTCTTCAGCTTGTCGTTGGCAGCAGCATTCTTTGTCTCCAACTCCTGACTCTTGATTCTCAGGTCACGACGAAGCTCCTCCACCTTGATAACAAGGCATAAGTACAATCAGGGAATTGGATGAAAGTAAGCATTGATTCTTCACATTATTGGAGAAACAGGTGGAATGAATTGGTACTAGATGTATGCAAACATATTAAGTGTAATACAAAATTATTTTACCTGATCTACAGTCTCCTTAATCTTCCGGAGACCAACATTGAGATGCATCTGCTGCTCCTCTAACTCACTGCGTTTCTCATTGAACAGGTTGGCATACTGGTTGATAAAGTCCAGGTAGTGGCGAGGAGTGATAGCCATGGTATGACCACCTCGTTTGGCCAGACGGTTGTTGGCCTGTGAAGAATTGATAAGGTTAAAATAAAGTATCCATTAGGAAATGGAATTGTACACTTACACCAAGTACACCTTGTACACCAAATATGCATCATTACCTGGTGAAGTGTTTGGTGGACAAACACGCAGCCATTGACAATAGCCTCGCGATGAGATGGTGGCTGGGGCAGTTTGTCATAGACGATGGGCATGTAGTCTGGCACTTTGTAGTTTGGTTTCTCCAGATCCATTTTGCTGGTGAACTCCTTACCCACCTGATAAAGGGCTTCTGTGGACCAGTCTCCAAACCAGTTCAGCACACACCTGGCACAGAGTGAAGAGTTTTAATTTTGCCTTTCCCTTCAATGTAATAGTTAAATTCACGTAATATGCAGCGTCTATGTACCTGTTGAAGAGAGCAGGTGATGTTGCCGCTCTGTCCTTTAGGCCCTCTGATGAGGGATTCATGGTGAAAACCACATGGAGGTTTCTGATGACTTGGCTGGTGAACCACTTGTATAACTCTTCATGTGTGTCGAGCATCAGGCCCTCTTTCTGGGCTCCCTCCTTACACTGAGTCATTAGGGTGGCATACTCATCTCCCTCGAACAGGCCAGGAACCTACAAACAAGACGCAACAGTGACATACTGAGAACATGAAAAGTAGGTGTATGCAGCCAGATGGATTTATTTTAGGAAACTTCACGATGAAAAAAGAGAACAACTGGCACTGTGCAACAGACTCTAATATTGGCAAGTTACCTCTCCATTGGCCAGCAGTGTGTTCATTCTCTCAAGGAAACCAGAATCCAGCACGTTGGACTCATCCATGATGAAGGCAATCTTCTCGTTCTTGCAGCCTGAGCGGCGCAGCACTGTACGCAGGTCCTCATCGAAATCCTCTCCGGTATATTTTCTGTGTACCTGAAAAAACACACAAAAGTCAAAGAATGCACACATGCCAATGAACGCGTATGCCATCAAATTCAATTTAATATTTTACCCACCTTGATCTGGTAGACACTAAGTCCATTCATCCAGGCTACAAAGCGAGACAGAGTGGTCTTTCCTGCTCCACTCACACCGATCAACAGGAGATGGCCCTGTGGCTGGCGGAAGATTCTACAGAAGGATATACACTTTTAAAAACCTGCTCTAAAAACAAATATGCCAATTCTTAGAAGTCACTGAGCAGTCAACTTTCAGAGGCTTTTACTCACCGGTCAATCCTCAGGACGTGGTCAAGCACCTCATTAAAGAGCACCAGCGGGACATCCAACTCTTCTTCGTAGAAGACCTTGAGACGGGCCTTCACATAGTCCCTCAGCTCCTCCTGTTCCACTGGGATGTAGTCCTGCATCCACATACAAGAAACTTGATTAAAAATGAAAGTAAAATGCCAAAGACTAGAGGAAAATATCACCAACACAGAATTCATAGTATATAGACAACAAATCTCTAATTCACCTTGGAGAGCCAGTTGCTGTAGAGGATTGGTCTGTTGAGGGCCTTCTCCTTATCAATGTTGGGGAAATGTTTGAGAGCAACCATGTCGATGTTTTCATCAGTCCACCTTCTCTCTTCATCACCAACCAGCCTGGAAAAGTGCAAGGTCATCCATTTAGTCACTACATTTGATAACTTTGCAATATCATTAGTCAAAAAAGTACAGTCTCTGTGATAGAGTGATAAAGCTGAGCCTCTCTGTAACCAACACTCACCTGTCCTGGAAGAGGCGGAGAGCCTCATGGGCCCAGATGCGGATGAGCCCCTCAACAGGCAGAGTCTCAAGTGGCCGAAGGGCCTCAAAGATGCCCCTCACCCAACGGGTCATCTCTCTGGGAGAGTAGATGTAATGGGGTTGTGTGTCCTGGGTGAAACGCTCCTGAGGGGGAATTATATGATATATGTAAGTAATGTATAAATTATGTCACTGAAGGGTTATGTAATCAAACTATGAAGAGTTACCACTGAAAAATATAATGTCACATCCTTTACCTGAGACATGGTGTAGAACTCGACCATAGCAGCAGTAAGAGGCTCAGCGTATGTACGGAGAGAGGGAATGAGGCGCAGCATGGCACGGTTAAAGGTTCCATAAATCTGGGTGAGGGAGGCTGGGCCAGGATAGTCCACATAGACCACAGGAACATGACGCAGAAACCTACAAACATCATGGCAACATAAGATCTCTCACAAACAGTGTATTTTTTAAAATAACATCAATATTTTGATATAAATCTTACCACTTGATTTTCTACTCAGAAATTAAGTCTGTCTGCTGTACCTGTGCGTAAGTGGCTTTCTGCCAGGGTCAGTAGGAGGATTACAGGCACCAACAAATTGTATCCTCTCCAATTTGACCCAAGTCTGGTCTGAGGTGCGATAGAAACCTCCATGTTCCACCATCTATAAAGACATGAAAGAAGGTAACAGGGTTATTATAGTTATTAAAGTTGACAAAAATTAAGACTAAAACTAAAACCAGCAGTCATGACATCATGTGTGACAGGGCCTGAAATTCATTTTCAAAAAGTGGGGGGAATTCCCCCCCAACACTTAACAATACATGGAAAAGTTATTTAGAAAATCAGAAAAAGTTGTGGCCATCTGCAAACGCATCATACCTGTCTGATAAAAGAAATGACTCTCTGTGTGCCATATTTGTCCATGTCTGGTAGATTGATCTCATCACAGAACAACACCAGCCATTTGCCCAGCTGCACGGGGGCAAGGACCACACCATTGGGGGTACGGCGGTATTCACAGTAGTGGTCGAAGGTCTTCAGCAGCAGCTCTGGGGTGGTGGCGCTAGAGAAGTTCAGACCCACAACCTGGTACACAACAGGAGGAAATTTGGCAGTGACATATGTTGACAGTTACAAAACAAAATTGCAGTTTATACAAATTTATTTGTATTCTTTGCACAGCATTCAAAAATTCTCTAACATCTCCAAGATGCTAATGAGATAAACAAGTTAGCCCAGCCCAGTTTCTCACCTCCATATCAGGCAAGGCCCTGAGGGCGCTGAACAGAGTCATGGTCTTTCCAGAACCTGGAGGTCCACACAGCACCAGCGGTTTGTGCTCTGCCAGCCATGTGTAAAGCAAAGCCTCGTGGCGAACCGTGTCCAGGGTGGGAACCACAACGTCAGGCGATGCCACCTTGTGGGTCTCTACCTCAATCTGTGGCACTTTGCCCTGCCAGGACTGCCATTCACCTGAGATGCACACCTGAGTGCAAAGGAAACAAATTTAACTTACCTCCATGACCTTCAGTTACAAAAAAAGAAGCATTTTCAAGTAAATTTACTTGGGAGAATGAACAATAGTTGTTTAGAGGGTATACCTCATAGTCGATGATAGGGACATTGGGAGCAGAAGGGAGGGGCACAGTAGTGATGCGACGGATGTATTCTCCAAGCTCAGCCCTCATCTTCAGCCGTCCGTCACCAGAGAAGGACCACAGCACGGCGTAGATTAGATACCTCTGTAGAGAGAGAATGTCACAAAATTTCAATGTAGATGGCTCTATGGAGATGTACGGTAAAGATCAGACATCTATGCTTCTTTAAAATTTCCCTCAGAAGTGAAGACAGAATGTTACCTGCATGTATTTCTCCAGCTGATCAATGGGCATGGGAAAGTCAGGGTGGTTATTGTTGTAGAGAGCCACATTACGACAGGCCTGGTGCAGCATTGAGAACAGGGAACCTAAGCAGCGTAGGCGGGTAAAGTCCATGATGTGCTCCATCTTGGAGGCGTGCTCTAAAGCCTTGATCACCAGACCTGTGGAGGTGAAGTAAGGCTGCAGGATAGCTGCAACATCACGCTGGATCTAAAACACACAGCAGGATATCAGTAATGAAATGTTTGGTCTTATTAGGTTTTTTTATATCTAAGTGCATTTTCCTCAATTTACCTGGAGCATTGGTGATGAAGTCTCCTCCTCGTCCTCTGTGCCCTTCCTCTTGCGCTGAGCTTCATCCTCTCCCTCATCCAGTGGGATGCTACGAATGCGAGCCAGGAAGTTGTTAAAGATCATGTCAGTGCTGAGGACATCCTCACTGAACCACACCATACCACAGCGAGACACAGTGGCCAGGGTGGCGTACTTCAAGTCCTGCACCTCAAACATCACACGAACCTGTGGAGAGAGAGATAAACAGAAACTCAGGGTTAAATAACAAAGATGCTTTCACCAGATCAGAATAAACTGAGACATCTGTGCTTGAAGTGCTTTTACATTTGGTGGCAAGCTGAGACGCTCTCCATTGGGCAGGGTGAGCAGCTTGTTGTCATCCAGGACTGAGTTGAGATTTTCAACCCACTCAGGATCAACATCACCATCAAAGATGATCCACTGGCGCTTCTGCAGTTCACCACGAACATTGTCAATGATCCTAAAATTGAAGAAAAAAAAACAGCATCGGTATTAGCCATTTCCTAAAAAGTTCTGTTTTGAAAAATGAGAAACAGCGGAGTAGACTTATACCCTCAATAACAAACTGCTAACAGACTTACTTCCTGAGAATGTGTGTGAACAAGCCATCGGTCCATTCACGAGTGTTGGGGTCCAGGGTTCCGTACAGGTGATCCTTGCTGATGGCCTTGGGGTCAATGATATGGGCCACACCCTCAATGCCTTCCAACCTTTCCAAAGCTTTGAGCAGCACTCTCCATGCCATGGTCTTTCCACTACCTGAGGGTCCCACCATCATCAGGCCATGGTTGATCTGTGTGATCTGGTACAGCTGGAGCACCTGGAGGAGGTTGAATAACCAAGTTTAAGAAAAGTCACTTGAATACTGTGGAATCCTTTAACTATTGGAGAACTTCTATGGGGACTGTAACCATTTAGAAGCTCTAGATGACTATACTAGATGACAATGATTCGGTTGAGCTGCGTACCTTCTCCACCCACATGCTGCCAACATCATCACCATCTCCATAGGTGAGGTACATCTCTGAGCAGACCTTCTTCAGCTCCTCCCTCAGAGCAGTCATTTCTCCTCTTAGGTACTGGACTCCAGGGAAGACATCTGACAGCAGGCTGAAGAGTAGAGGGATGTCCTCTGCCACCAGCTTGGGAACCATGGTCTCACACACACTCTGGATCAGAATCTAAAGCGAACGGGACACAATGGATTAAATAAACATCCAAGCTCAAATTAGACAGCTAGTCAGTGATGCAACAATAAAAACAAAGAAACTTATTGAAATTATATGAAATTTATAATTTCATACCTCCTGTTCAGGAAGGTTTTCAGCAATGTCATTTTCATCTACAACTTCTCCTCGCTCAAGCTTCTCCCTTTTGATCTTTTGGATGCGTTCACGCTTGACGTTGCCAGCACTGATCAGAACACTCTTGAGAGCTCGCAGGCCAAAATCATAGTGACTCTGAGATGACAGCTGCTCATCACACAGCCTGAAATAAGAGGCAAGGGATAAATTCAGACAAGCAAACATCTGAAATATCATGTGAAAGCTATTCCGACTTCATGTAGTACATACTTGAAGAAGGGCACAATCTTCTTAGCGAGGATCTCAGCAGTACGGAAACCTTGAGAGTAGAGCATGACCTGTGCAATGAGCTGACGGTCAGGCTTGGTCATGGCCAAGCTACGGAACAACTTCTTCAGATTGTCAGGAAGGTTGGAGCGGCCAGCGTAGCCAGGGTTCATGGTGATGAAGATGGCCATGTCTGGGCTCACCTTCACCTGCTTGTTCAGAAGCTCTGTAGTGACGGGCACACCTGAGAGGTGGACAGATGACATGTAATTTATTCTGTAAGTCTCATGCAAAATTGTAATTCGTGAGACACTGAGCCATCTCATCTGAATTTTATGCTTAGAAATGTTTTCCTATATACATACTTCTGTCTCGGTTTGGATTGCTGTGCTCTCTCAAGGCAACCTGGATGTATTGGACTTGCTGGGACACAGCAGACAGCATTCTTTCCTCCAGACGGTTGAACTCGTCGAAGCAGCCCCAGGCTCCCACCTGACACAGACCCACAAAGATACGACCCATGGCCTACAAGAAGAGAAGATCAACAAAAAGGGATAAGTAAGTTAAATTACCAATACGAGACCTAAATCCTGTAATAACAAACAGCAAGAGTGCTGTAGTGATCTTCAGTGGTGTGGCATCATGGCAATAAACTAGCCTATGAATAAAGAATCTGATATGAGTCATGTACCTGGAAGTCAAATGTCTCATCACAGTTGAAGACCAGGACAAAGCGTCCAAGCTGGTGACCAAGGGCTTTCACTGACTCAGTCTTTCCTGTGCCAGCAGGACCTAGATGACAGAACAATAGGTTCAGACAGAAGTTTTGTTGTTTTTCCAGAGTAAAACTGTACTTTGGCTACAGTTATTTCTAATTTTTTTGTGTGCAATAAAATATGCCACATCAAGTTTTCATACCAAATGGTGATCCTCCAAGGCGGGCCTCCAGAGCCTGTGTCATCGTCAGATAGCAGCGGTCCGTCAGAGGAGTCTGGACAAGTTTGTCCTGGACACCCAAGTACTCAAAGCCATAGTTAAACTTGGCATTGGCCATCTGAATGGAGAGCTGTTGCAGGACATCTGTCTGCTTAGGGTCAAAGTAGAAGCGCATCTGGCTGAGCCAGTCAAAGGACTTGGGGTTGTCGATCTTGTTCTTGATCAGAGTCCTGGTCACATCACGTTGGTGCACTAGCTCAGTGATCTAATAGGGGGCAGAGAAAGGACTTCAGATAGATTTCATCATATTGATATTCTTTTAAAACAGTTTTGTTTTTTTTAATCTCACTGACCAGGTGCTCCAGTTTCCTCCTGCGGAGTGGGGGCTGCTCCATCAGCACAGTGTCAGCCAACACATTGAGGGTGGCCTCCACATTTGACAGAACTCCCTGCATCGGCGACATGTCCCCACCACCAGCGATAGTGGTCAAAGCAGATTCGATGTTCTCAGACCAGGCAATCTGGGTGGACAGGACCACTAGCTGGGCCTGTGGAAGGAAGACATGGTTAAGTGAAATATTGCATACCAGTTGCCAGATTTACAAGTCTAATCAATGCAACGCCCACCTGGTAACGATCTATCCAGTTGATGTACTGGCTCAGGTCAATGGCTGTGCCTTTGTTGAAGCTTGTGACCTCTGTAACAGACTCAGCTAGCAGCTTGGCCAGTGTCACTCTCATCTCCTTCTCTACCAGCGTCAGCCACTCGTTGATCTTGGGGTGCTCTGTGATGGAAACTGGGGTCTTATACAAAATTTCTTCACCCTCCCGGGAGGAGATTCCCAGCACCTCAGTGTTGTCCTCATTGAGCAGGATGCTAGACACGCCAGCAAACATTTTTTTGAAGTGCTTCTGTAGTTTGGCCACATTCTTGCTGTTACCAATGATCTCAAGCAGGTCCTCATCTCCAACAAAGTAGAACCTTTGAACAAAGAGAATAGATGAATGCATGAATCAGCATATTGCAAACTAAGGGCAATGCATATTGTTCTTAGTTTCAATGCATAATTGTCATCTTCATACCTGGGGAATGAGGATCTCTCTCTCTCCAGGTATTCTCCGAGAGCTTTCTGAATTTTCCCCAGAAGGTCAGCCAGTCGCTCCAGTGACCTCTGTACTCCCTGTATGTTCAGCACATCCATCACTAATGGAGACTTTGTCACCTTCTTCATCAGTGCCAAAAATTCAGTGCTGATACTGTGAATTAAAGACAGACAGACAGACAGATAATTTTATAGAAGAAAATGTACAGTAGTAAACGGAGGGGGTACCAATTTGTTTCCCCAAGCTTGTCTCATGAAATCCTTTAAATGTTGACTGACTGCTGGAATTTATAAATAAAATCTGTTTATTTTGAATAAAGGTCTATTTACCTCTGGAACCTCTGGGTTTCTACTGGCAGCAGATGTTTGATGTCAGCACTGCCAGTGAAGATGCCCTCCAGGTACACCCAGCGCCTCTGGACATCAATCCAAACATCAAACAGAGCCATGATGCGATTCAGCTTGTCCTCCCAGCTCAGAGCGTCTTCCTCAAACACCTGGGAGAAAGAGAGCATCGTGATGACAGAGCTCTTAAAAAAATGTAACATTTGTTGTCACAAAGAAAAGACCATTAAACCGTTTACCTTGTAGTATGGAGACAACTTCATGGCAGACACGCTGTTGATGTGTTCTTTGACTTTGTTGAAGAGGTCATCCCAGCCTCTGATCAGACGACACTTGTTCTGATAGTTCACCAGGTCGAGCTCATACGAGTTCCACACTTCACGGATCTAAGACAAAAATAGAATTATTATTAAGTGTAAATATTTGATGATTTGATCGTGATTTGATTGGAAGCTGCAGATGAAGAATATAAACGGCCCTAAGCATTACAGCTACACCACATAATCTCTTGAGGCCCCTCCCTCTTCACCTGTTTAAGGAACTCCTCCAAAGCCATCTCTCCCTGGGCTACCAGGAGAACATCCTTCACCACCATCTCATTTTTCTGCAGATCCACATCCCAGATCTGTCCCAGGGTCAGCTCTGACAGGACCCAGTTCACATGCAAACGCTTCATCAGCTGCTTCCAGTGGCGGTCCTTGAGGGCCTCTGATTTCAGCTCAATCACCAACATGTTAACCTGGTGAGAAAAGGGAGAAAGAAGAGAATTTAATAACCTAATATTTTATTTTTCCTTAAGCATACATTTATACTCGGTGGAAAAAAAACTCTAGTGCCTGACCTTCAGGTATCCTTTAAGGAGCCTCTGGACATACTCATAAGAAGCATACTGTCTCAGTCTTGCTTGGAAGTTCTTCAGCTGGTTCAGAAGACCATCCAGGCTTTGACGAAGCTACAAACACATAACACGAGCATGCAGAGAGTTATACACAAGATCATCTTAAAAATATACAAGGGAGCCATATTAATCCGAATGATTGGTGTTGTGTCTTACCTTGCGAGGCTGTACAGACACCCACGGCTGCTCTTTCATCTGATCGATTTGCTCCCAAACCTTAGACAGCTCTGACCATACCTCCTTCAGGTCATGCAGTTCCTCCAGTGCCACCTGCAAGTAAGACAGAAGAGGGGCCCAAAATGATCACTTGTCTTGGAAGGAGTATAACAGTTGGAGCTAAAACACATGCAAAATTTAATAACGAATGACTTGAACTCATGCAGCTGTGTATGGACATTACCTGCACCCTCTCCTCACTGCCGCTGAGCAGGCCAGTATCAGTGAGCTCCAGGGCCTCTTTAGCACGGGCACACTTCTCTCTTTCAACCTTCAGACGGCCAAAGTTGCCTTCATAGATGGTCAGAGACTGAAGAGCCTCTTCAGGACGAAGGTTACCCTGATGGAACAGATGGAGACATCTCAGGTTAATATCAGTCATATGAAGGTACTTTAAAAATGAACAGTTCTATGTGAAAACTATGCATCACTTCCTAGTGTGACTTACAGCAACTGGTTTGGTCTTCTCCCAGTCATTGAGCAAATCAGTTGTGCGATTTTCCACAGCTTTGTCCTCTTGGACAATCTTCATCTGGAGGTTGGCCACCTGCTGCTGAATAGCAGTATCCTTGCGCTTCATGATGTCACTGAAGGCCCCCCATTCGCCTTCAATGTTGTCAATATACAGCCAAGAAGGAGGGAACTGGAATCTCTGCTTCTCCAGCAAACGCTGCCCATTACGGAACAACTATAGGGAAAAGAGGGATTAGAACCCAAAACTGTCCTTAAAGCATGCAGTTATACAAAGACATGACAGAGAGGATACTGAATGTTTTATACTACTTACATCCACATTTTTCTCAAACTGTTTGATCTTGCGCTTCAAAGTCTGGACATATGTTATGAAGTTAACAGCATCTGAGGTGCTGGCTGTGTCCACTGAGTGTTGCTCCAAATCTTGACGGGACTAGTGAGAGAACAGAAAAAGTTGAGAAGAAGAAGAAAAAAAAAAAAAGTAGTTACAGAATAATCTTCTCATCTGTGTCTTTGAGAATGATGTTTTTAGGCTGGTTAAAAGAAACAGTAATTTCTCCATTATATGATCTATTACCTTGGAGATCTGTGCATGGAAGTCCTGCATGTTCTGGCCAAGCATCTGTCCAAACTTGCTGAGGACTTCTTTGTGCCAGGAGTCATACTTCAAGTTTACCTTGGACTGGACCTGTTGTCAGGGACAAATAAACATTTAACAAAACACATTTTCATATAACAATATTTTTAAAATAATATTGCATTCTAATTTTTACAACACATTTGTAGAGGATACAGTTTGTGAAAAGACCTCCCTATTTGCTTAAAATGGTTTTGTAAGAACTCTAAAAGATTGTCTTGTCATTAATGGTCTTCAAACACAAGAGCCACATCATCATTACCTTGCCATAGTCGATGACCACAGGTCCAAACTCTTTCCGTGTTTCTGCATTGTCAAATGTTCCTCGTGCTTTCCGGATCTGGACCAGCAGAGCCTGCCACTTGGTGAGATCTTCACCCAGACGGTTATAGATGTTCTCTGCTTGCATGTCCCATAAGCACTGGTACTGCAGCCAAACCTAGTCAGAGCCAATAAAGAGAAGTCAATGACTAAAAGAGGAATATGCAAAAATGTATGTACATATAAAGAGAAAAAGAAAAATCCAAGCACAAAAAGAAAATGTTTGACAATCACCGAGTTGTCCAACAAGCAGGGAAACTAGTAATAGCACATTTTAATTGTGCTCTGACTCCAATGAGGCTCTTACCTTGACGTATTGCTCCACTTCATTTACAATGTCTTCAACAGCATTGTAGGCTTCCTCCAAGGCTGAAGGGCCATCAGGCATTCTGGTCAAAGCATGTCTGTAGAACTTCTCCTCCTCTGACAGCTCATAGTGGACACCCACCTAGTGATAGAGAGGGGACTTGCTTAGATAAAAGCAACATCTTAAGTGCAACAGGGCATCACATCCATGTGTTGTCTCTCATATATGCATCATGTCTGAGCTAAAAGATGTCAGCAGGCCTACTACATATCTGATATCTCAACTCAAACTCATTTACAGCACTCATTTCTCTATATATGAATATCAAGCCCCGGTTATTCAGATGTGTCCTACTACTTTAAGTGTCTCTACCTGGTATCTCTGACTCTGGATCCTAGGGAGGGAAAGGATGACCATCTTCCAGGCAAACATCTCCTGGTAGAGCTTGAAGCGACAGTCTTCAATTGGTGGGTTCAGGTAGATGACCTGGTTAGTGATCCTCAGCTCATGCACAACATTCTGGGGATAAAAAGTCATAAAATGGTCAGCTCTGTCCAGGTACGCAAAGTAGCTCAGGATTTATAAGTAATGTATAATAAACATATACAGAAAAATACAAGGTCATTAGTCACAATGCTTACCTTGATCTTGGGCTCGCCTCCTGGTTTGTGGCTCACTTGTGGAGCTTCTGTGTCCATGTCCACATCAGCCTTGTCTTCTACCTGGCCTCGGAGCACCTGGGTCCAAGCCTTAAGGCCAGCCTGCAGACGCACTCCCAGGATGCGCTCAATCTGAGGAAACAGAGGAAAAATCAGTGTTGTTTAAAACCTATCCATGTGTGAAGAAACAATGGTTACAATTTCCAGAGCAGTTTCATTCTGACTCACTACATTAAATATTCAACTGAATGAGAGCAATATTTGTCTTTTGGCTAGTTTGAGGTACCAACCTCAATGTCAAGCTTGTTGACCCAGATGGGCAGATTGGAATAGGAGTGCAGATTGAGGTCATCCACTGCCTTTTGGACTCGGTTGAGGATGTCAGAGAAGGTCTTGTGGTCAAACATGCAAGTCTCCAAAGAGCGAACCTCCAGATCAATTTTCTCTTCAATCAGCAAGAGGTCATCCACCTGGAAACAACATACACAACACAAAAAATGATTTTCTTTCAAATGTTTAAATATTTATCATTTCACTCTGAGACGACAGCTTGAAGCGAGCCTGTTTTTATGCTGGATATATGCGACTCCCCACTGACCTTCTCTTGGAAGTTGAACACCGTCTCAGCCAACCTCTGAACATAAGGATCGAGCTTGTAGGACTCCCAGACCAGAGTGATACCTTCAGTAATGAGAACCTGAACCTCTTTCTTGAGTCCAGCCACCAGCAGGGAGATGGAAGACCTCTCCTCCACCTTCTCACAAGTGCGCTCATAGGTGCGAACGCTCTCGATCAAAGAGATGGCAAATGGATACAGCTGGTTAGCTTGGTGGGCTTTGTTGACGATGGCCAAAGGAACACGGAAGCTCAGCCACTTGAGGTTGCGGACCTCTTTGGACAAGGTGATGATCTCTGGCAGGAAGTTGACTTTAAGCTTGAGCATGTTTCCTGTGCGTCCACGGGCACGAGTGCTTTCAATGGTGAAGATGCGGCCAGACACTCCAAGGTTACGCTGCTGCACCTGATTTGCAATGGAGAAGGATGGCAAATATTAATATTAATAAACTTGAAAAAAAAAAAGATTCTTACTTTTTTTTTTGAATATGGATAACATCAAGAAATACTGTACTAGTTTTATGTACTCCATACCTTGCGAGCCCAGTCATCAAATATCTCTTGGGTGTTGAGCTTAGCTCTGAAGCTATCTCCATCCTGCTTCAGCTTGAGGCCCTCAACGTGGTTCTCCCAGCCTTTGCCCAGAACATCCTCCACCCTCTTCATGTATGCAGTCAGCTGACGGTCAATCTGCTTGGCCCAGATGATGGAGCCAGACACAGGTGGCAGGTCACGAACATGGCTCATCTTACAGGCCTGGCTCTGAGGATACTGCACTTTGAACTTGTCGTGCAGTGACTCGATGTCGTCTTTCACGCGCTGGATGAGCTGCGTCTGGTACTCCCGGATGGCACCACGGATGTGTGGGCGCACAAAGAGGGCGTTGAAGCGGGAGAAGATGCGGAACATCTCGTTGGCATTCTTGGCAGTTCCCAGCTGATCACGCAGACGGGCTGTGATACGGGTCTCCACACGGTCGATGCGCTCATCGTAGCGCTTCATGGCAGCTTCCCATGCTTCCATGCCTTCCTTAGACACATCCAGACCATCAACCTCTTTGACGTTCTCATAAGCCAGGTTCACCTCCTCAATGGCGTTGGCATCAGCTGCATCAAAGAGAACTCCAGCTACCTTCATGTCTTGAGGCTCAACTGTCTCTCCAGGAGCATGCTGTGGCACAGCAGAAACCTGGGTGCAAAAATGTACAGGAAAATCAGTCATCTCTAACAGTCATACAGTCAACTGCAAATGACTAAATAAAGACAAAATATTCTCATCAGTTCACCTGAGGCCTGAGCACACGGACGATGACAGCTCTCAACTGCTCATGCTGCCTTCTGAAACGTCTCATGTGATCCAGGCGAGATTGGAGCTTCCTGTGGGCAGGGCTCAGACGCCACACCATCTTCAGGTTCTCCTCTCTCTTCCTCTTTACAATGTCCCTTAGAAGCACCTGGAGTTTCTCATACTCATCCTCCCAAGTTTGGAACACCTCAAAGCAGGCCACCATTACCTGCACAAACACAAAGGTAATTTAAGAGGATGTATTATACTTTGAGCAGATAAAAGTAAATGTCTTTAGAGACCAAACCACACCAACCTTTTCAAATTCTTCGTAGGCAACGTGCATGAGCTTCCTGGTGCCCAACACCTTGAGGAGCTGGGAGCTTAAGTCCCTGGAAATGGCCTCCACCAGACGCAGTGCTCTCTGGATAGGGTACTTGGTGTTCCTAATCTTTTTCAGGTGAGTGAAGATGGCCATCAGAGCCTGGCGAATCTTATCAAGCTCTGAGGCAGAGAGCAGGTCATTGAGAGGGAAGTCCTTCATCAGGGGATTGTAGTCATTGACAGTTTCCACAGCCTGTTTCAGACCTGTGAGGAGTAGAGGAGGCAATTTTTTTTCATTGTTCAAAGAGATTACAAGTTGCAACGACTAAAGAAGTTTTGACTGGCTGCCACTCACCAGTGTCGGTGTCAAAGCTGACAGTTGCATGGAAACGTTTGCCATGTTTGAGGATGTCCAGTGTCAGCAGAACCTCAGGGCTCTCTCTCTTTTCTTGGATCCTGTTGAGGGCTCTTTCCAAGTTCAACCAGAAACTGATCTCCTGCAAGGCTGTGCCTGAAGCTGGGTCACGATCAAGTTTTGTCACCTGATAAAAAGGATGGGTATCGAAGACAAATAAATCCAACAGTAAGCATGAAAGAAAACCATTTTCAAAAACAGCCAACATTATATCAACTACCACAGCTCTATTTTGTTCAAAATTTCAGAGACTGCCTCGTACCTTTTGAATCTCCCTAATCCAGCGGTTTACTCCAGACTGCAACTGGTTAAGGAAGGTTGGGTCCTCCACTTTGTCACCAAAGTCAGTGACCTTGGGCTTCTCCCCGCGCTCATAGCACTGCTTGGCAATGTTTGTGATGATGGGGTGGATGAGCAGGCTGATCTCAGGGATCTCAATGTTCTGCTGCAGGTGGAGAAGTCCCATCTCCAGCTCAGCAATCTTTTTCTCTACGGAGGGAGCCATCTTATCCCCATCCCTAGAAGGTTTGGAATTTGTTTCTATCAATGTCACTTTAACAAACAAAAAAAAGTTTTTTTTAAAACCATCAAAAGTATACAACTCATTAAAAAAATTACCTGTCTGCTTTGCCCGACTCGCGAATGTAAGACTTGAAAAAAGGTGCAACAGCATTGCTGATGAACGAGTGGAGTGTCTCATAGGGAGAATCTTCGCTTAAGGTCAGAACTCGAACTTGTGTTGATATGGGCTTGTCAGCATCAATGACTCCTGTCCTCTTGATCAAAGCCAAGCTGAAGGGAAAAAGACAAAAACAAGTTCAGGGTTAAGAATTTAAATCAATGAAAACCATTGCCATTTAGAGTCATTGTAGTAGTTTTCTTCATATAAATTGTTTTAATTCTACAAATGGAATTGCATGCTATGGTATGACTGTAACTTTGACCTCATTTCAGCACTCTGATGCATAAATTACCTGTTGGACTTGATCCCATAGTGTATGTCAATGCTGATGTTGTAAGTGATGCACTCTTTCTCCTCCTCTCCTTCATCTCCGACATCCTCTGTGTGAGGAACAATTAAAAATCAATGTCTTAGAAAGTTAACAAAGAAATTCCAGAGGCCACATTCTTTACACAGCCAGGTTAAATGGATGTTTGCAGTCAGCAAGGCCAACAAAATTACTCTGCTGCTGACAGTAAAAATAAATTATTTGGAAAGCTGACAAGGATGACAGTGCATTTATACTGTCTGGTCTGCTTCCATCCATCTATGTCCCTACCATCCTTTGCAATGAGGTAATGGTTGCAGGAAAAGATAGATATCTGCAGATACTGCACTCTCTGCATTGCAGCATCAGTATTCTTAGCACAAAAACAAGAATACGTTGTGGCTGGGAATCCAAAACCAACAGGCCCTGCCTCAGTGGCTGCCTGGTCATGTGCTGTATCAAGGGATCAAGGTTTAGCGGTCATAAAACATGACTAAGGGCAAACAGGCATGGATTTTCCTGTAGGAAACTGAAGATAATGTGTTCTTTGACACAAGCTGGTTCGCATGATAGACCCTAAGGACAGTGGATACAACATGACTTGTGGTTGTCACAAAGGATTCATTCCCTTTGAATGTCCGTGATTTTGATGCTTGTGGCGTCTCTTAATCTCCAAAAAGGGGTTTTATGTTTCATTAGCACTGTGTATTTGTTTTATTCTCTTTTGCAGAGCACTATTAGAGCACTACTGACTATTAATTTGATTTGCTTATTCAATAAATTGCTCTTTGACATAAACGCAAGGAAAATCGCCAAATATTTTATCAACTGTAATCTGTGGCTTTAGCTGACATGTATAATAACCGAGCACTGAACACCTGCTTTGTGTTATAGTTCCCCACCCAGCGACTGTGGCGTAGTTACCTTTCATGCTTGGTGATGGTTGGAGATAGCAGTTAAGCTAGGTTTGTATTGTTTTCTACCCGGCAGTCAAATAAAACTAACCCATAAAAAGATTAATTTAGCAAACTGTATTTATATTTAGTCCTTTCTGGTGATGGAACTTCATAGTTACAGACACGTTGCGTTCATAATAACGACACGTTGAACAAAAAGTACGAGTATTCGCGTCATATTAGCTGGATATCTTGGATAATCTTGTTGAATGTACCTTTGAGTGCACTTCTTTCGACCAGGACGGTGTGAATTTGGGGATCCGCCAGAAATTTCCTCATCTGCTCCACGGCACTCTTCTCCTCTAGGGCGGTTTCCAGAGAGGCTGGGGCCTCGCCGCCATCTTCCAGGAGCAACGGTACCAGTTTCCGAATATGCTTCTGCAGCACCAAGGGGTCGGCGACCGTTTGGACGGCAGACACCTCCATGGTGCCGGAGTTCTCCTCCGTCCCCCCGCCGTCAGACATGCTTTGAGACGTTCAACGACGACCCGTAGCGGAGCGAAAAGTGATCAAAGACACAAGACCGACGTTGTGATCGCTGACTGCAGTGCCTGCCGAGCTGGTCAGACGCTAACTGCCGCTGTCAAAACGCCGCAACAGTGGAAGTCAGATTTATTTGCGCAATGGATTGTGGTACCTGTCGTTCCTAGGAGGCGCATTTGAATGAGCTACCCACACGTAAAACTACAATTCCCACAATGCAGTAGATCTTTTTTTTCCTCTCTTTGTTATTGACCCTGTATCACGGATAGGGGGAGAAAGGGAGTTGTCTCCAATGATGTGGCTGAATCATAGACTGGGCTGAATCCCCCCTAACTATAGCTTTTTTCAATGAAGTGATAAACTAGATGTTACCAATTCATTGAAATATGTTAACTACAGTTTCTATAAACCAATGATAATCTCTGGAACAACTTGACTGGTATTAGCATAACAAGTACACATTTTGCTGACTCATTCTGCTAAGAAATAGTTGTGTAGATTTCATATGCATTAGAAATTATGTTTATTGCTTTTACATATATTTATAAACCCAAACATCCAGATCGATCAAGAATATTGATCGAATACATAAAATTTCCATAGAATCCAACACAGGCTATCACAAATGATCAAATCAAACATGGCACATGCAGTTGCCCATTGAAGTGTCCTGATGAGACAAGGAAAAATAGACAAAAATGTTTTTGGCATTGATTTATTAAATAAATATCAGCACGAAGAGAAAAATCCCAGTTACAAAGACCAATCAGACCTAAAATTGATAAAAGCATTTATAAAACAGCTGAATAGCTTGTACACCATATCCCTGAGAGAAATATAATCACAATTTTTACAGCATCACATTTGCAATTTACATTACACATCCAGTAAAACGTAACTTCTTGTCCAGTATCAATAACTTATCAGATATTTATGGCTTTAATATATTACTGACCTAAAATGACGATTGCAGCTCATTTCATGCCAAGAAAGAAGTTAAAGAAATGCAGAACAATACTTCTGAGAAACCTGGCGAAATAACAAACTAAAGCTGCATAAACTGAGCCTCTTCAAGTTCCACTGAGAAAAGATATGTCTCCATATGTCAATTAACGGCCAGTGCACACCAGTTCTACCTTCACCCCATGGTGATGGGTTCATGTTGATAGAAATGAACAGATCTGGCATACACTGGTAACACAGTCTTGGACTGGAATCTGAGATAACGGCAAGAAACAATTCTTATACAGCTGTTCTGCTGGCAATGGATGGTAGTTGACTTTGTGGTGTTTTTGCACTCAGGAGAGCCTAACCACAGACAAGTACATTTGCAAATAATACCAGTTTTCACAAAGCCAAATCCTATTCTAGTCGAAATGGGGAAAGTAATGATTTGAATTTTTTAATGGGGTAGATAACCCCCAATCATCTAGTCCTTAAGCATGGATCATTCCTCATCAGGGAACTTGAATTTTGCATAGACGATGAGCATAACTACAGACATGAAGACACACATTGACCCAATCACAAGATAGGCAATACCCAGGAACTCATTCTTGCCTCCCATCCAGGACACATTGCTGAACACCACTTTCTTTCTGCCATCAAAGCTCAGGACAGGATAGTCTGGGGGACAAAATGTTAAGGATATACAACAAAAGGGGAAATACAGAGATATATAGAAAACAAAATAAGCTTCATGACAATACTTCTACTAAAGAGTATTGTATAAGAACAATGCTCAACATTTGAATGTTTTTCTAGCCATCAATTGATTTACATTAATGTCAGTTCTTTTGACATTAGTAGTCCTAAAACTTTACTAGTTGTATAAAAATCTACATTGACTGCATTGGAAAAGATCAAAAAAAAGAGGAGTTTGCATATGCCTTGCCCAGGTAGACACCAATCAATCTTGTGAATAATGATTTGCCTAACTCATTAACTTATGTCAGAAAATTTCCCTTCTCTGTTCTTAGGTCAAGGAACTCCTTAGTCATTGTGTTCACTCTAGTCACATAAAAAGAGAACCCTGTCAACCGGTAAAACAAGTCAGACAAAGCTGCTGTGGGTGTAACATAACAAACCATTTCAATGCCTGACTCCTTTAGCTTGATATGGATGATACAGTGTGGATGAAACCATTAAAAACATTAAACCCCACAGCTTAACTTCTGTAAAATTGTCATTTGATTGCTTTATTATCTAAATTAACAACAAAAATCCTAATCTCCCAATGACTCTCTTGTGCTAATAGCCTGAGTATGTCATACATGAGATTCTGGTCCCTTGGTTTTTTTGTTTTTTTTTTACCTCACCACTGCATATCTAACATGCAAAAGGATACTGTAGGCAATTTCAAGGGAGTAGTTTCCAGCTGGAAGACCTTGTGCAAAATCTCCCTCAGTGATTCGTCGATACAACTTCCTGAAGTTTGGCAGGGCTGCTGTCCTCATCCAAACCAGGAAGTCTTGGTTGATAAAGCCATTGTTTGCAGGGTCAGTGGTGTCCAACTCATAGGCAGGCCTGGGCCAAAATATGGGTTTCACAGTGCCTAAAAGATATTTTCAATGATAAATGATTTAATGATTTTTGACTTTTGTAATAACCACAATGTAAGTTTTCATGTAATGTTCAGCTCTACAGCCCACTAATTAATACCTTGTCCACTTCAGTAATGTCTTATAGACACCCATCTCTCCCATCATCAAAACATAATCAACTAGCATCGTGACTTCGACAGAGCAAGTAATTGTTACAGTAAACTGAACAAGATACTACCGTTAAAGGCATTCTTCAGAGGTGTGACAGTGGGGTTTCTGTATTTCACATTGTAGTCTGTCCACCAAGCAATCCCTTTTCCATCCAAGGGCACCTGTTTATTTGTCCGATTGACAATCTGATACAGCTTGAAGGTGTCTTTAAAACAACAAATGAAAAATGTCATACTCCCTTGACATATTAAAAATAGCTTCTATTTAAAAATGGTTGCAGTTATGTAAAATGGCTTTACATACCATTGAACATGCTGTTTGCAATGGATCCGCATGGTACAATCGGTTTGTTGTTGCTGTCATACTGATAAGGAGCACAGTCATCGCTGGGGTCCTTCAAGGAGACAGAAAACAGGTCTAATCTGAAACCTTTGTTTGTATTACAGATGGGCAGTGAAAAAAATGTAATGCTGTTAAACTCACCGTAAAGTATTTCAGATCTCCAGACAGCTGACTAGCATCTTTAGATGCACCATACTTTCTGTAGTTCTGGAAGTAGTTAGACAACCCATAATAAAAGAACACAGGCCCCTGTGAAGGAAAATAGAATCAGAAAAACAATCAAAGGTTAGAAGGAGGAGTATTATCCAGCTTAACAAATATTTAAAATACTTTTTCACGTGTGGAGATGAGCAAAGCTCCACTGCCTTAAAGACCTACCTTAAAGAGAGTGTCAATACTGAATTCCATTTTGCATATGCAGTTCTTAACATCTTCATCACTGCATTTGAAGCAGGGTGAGTCTGTTTCAACACCTGTGTAGTCGATCTGCGAGCCAAAAACCAAGAAATATTATATTATTACTATTAATTATTGATCTCCATTCTGCAGATAACACACCTCTTTAAACTCACAAACACATATCACTTAGTTAGAGGTGACAACTCTGTGGGCAGCCCAAAATTATTTTCTCAACACTGAAAACACATCAAGACCATTGCTGCATTTCCACTCCATGGTACCAGCTTGACTCAACTCAGCTTTGGTACAAGGTACTAACATGAAGCTTTACTTTACATTCAGCCAAACTGGTGACATCAGACCCTTAATTCTTTGCATACACGACATATAACTAATTTAGACTGCAAATGGTTACTCATACCTCCAACACTTGGATGCTCCGTGAAGTCACAAGGAGTGCGACGCCAATGCCGATGAATGCCAGACCAATCAGGACAAACCCTGGAATAACAATGCCAGCAGAGAGCATGGGCTGCCATGCCGGAAGCCTCTGCTGAGTGAAGGCGGTGTTGTCAGGCCGGTTGGTTGATTCCTGCTCTTTCACCATTTTCTTGTTTCTGTTGTCAAGAATATTGAACAGTTTGTACTTGTTTACAGTGCGTACAGTCTGTGGTACAGTGCCTTACTTTAAGTGTTTGAAATCATCATATTTATAGCAAACATGTGAGACACTCCCTAGTATAGACTAGTTTAAGACTTCCCCACTTCTTTGGTGTCTTCTTCTCATTTTGATCAACTGTAGGGTGATGAGCACACATCTTACTTAAAATTCAACAAAACCCAACCACCCAAAAGGCCCCACAGCACATGCAAACATCGAATCTCAAATACCAGCAACACCCAAAATCAGCCAAGTCTAAAACACAGATCAAATGATTGACTTTTTGTAATTCGCTGGTCGAGAAGTTGTTCAACTGAGGCACAATCACACAAATTCTCGATGAAATTCAGGATTTGAGGCTTTACTTACACAGAATCGGCTCTAAACGGAAAAACAAAGAAATCAACAAAACGTCGGTGAGCTTCCCTGAGTCGTAAGCGCGACGGAACAGATCACCTTTACCTGTCCACCCCCACCTTCCCTTCCACTCCTGTTCTTCCTCCACGCTGACGTCAGTTTGTCTATCAGGCAGACATACCCCGATCTGGGATCAGTCTTAGTGTTTCTCAAACTGTGAATGTAAGAAAAGTGGGCGGACATGCTACCCTAGCCAGTCATAAAAGGCCCATTCGAAACAGATAGATTCCCATTTTTAATAACACAGATATTCTTTACGACAAACAATGTACAAGGCTAGACCAGAAAGTAAGAAAATCGATCAATTGCATTAATAGTGTAAGCAGTCGAGCCGCGCCTTCTTCTTTGATTGACAGTTATATCGACCAATCGTTTTCCTAAATGGTGTTGAGTAACGTTTTCGAGCTACCAATCACGAAAGAGTTCATTGAGAGGGGGGCTGACCTGCTACTGTGCCATCTTTGTGTTGACATCTTCGGAGGATTGAGAGGTAATATTAGTATTTTCAATATTTTATCCTAACCTTTATCGCCCAAATATTGTCCCTAAATGTAGGGAACTAAACCAAGTTTTCCCGTGTCAGTTTATGAGAACAGGTCGATTTGTAAGTGAAGCCTCCATTTTCAGTAGGTCGCACCTGCTGCAGTGCCACTGTTGGTGCTAGCCACGGTCTATTGTTAGCGGTGTTAGCTAACGTAGCATGGTCACGTAAGACACATTTGAATGGAGATGCATGTAGAATGGATTCAGATCTATGTTTGCAGTATAGTTTATGTTGCAGTGATTTTAAAGCGCCGCGCCGTTGTTATCAAAAGTCCCATACGCTCGTCCCCGTTGAGAACAAAGCAAACGCTAGCTACAGCAAGCTAACGCTAGCTACAGCATTGTACTGCTAGCTCCGCAGTTGCTTTGCTAGCTAACATTAATTAAGATAATCAAATCAGTTACAGAAATATAGACGGTATGGACACAGCAGACGGTTTTAGTGTTTCAACGAGTGAACATGCTTAGTGAAAATATATCACAATTGTCTCCGGTGAAGCATATTTACTAGGTCCTATCAGTGTAATCATCAGTTAATTTGTTATTTGGTTTTCAAAGCGTTAACCCACGTTTGATTTCAGTCGCAGCAATTTAAAAAGACCAACATTTTGTTCAGCTGGTCCTGTTCATAACACTATTTCTGGTTCTGTCTTCATTTCTCAGTGTTTGAATGGATATTACCAGGTGCACGGAGAAATGGGTAAAACAAGACAAGGTTTCTGTACCATGGAGCCCTCATTTCATAAAACCATGACATTCATGCACAGTTAAAATTATTTAAAACATCTAAGGAACTGATGTAACAGTTTTGGGTGATGCCAATGTTGCACAGTATTTTGTGGTTGTTAGTCTGTTGTAGCAGGTGCGTTCACTGCCCCCAACAGCAAAGTGACCAGACAACAAAGGGGTTTTAAACTCATATCTCTGATATTTGTTCATTTGTATTTGTTAAACAAAGCACTAGTAAATGAATAAATAAGCAGGTTTTTTAGGTATTATATTGTAACTGATTTATTCTATAGTTTATATACACATTTGTCTTTCATAATTGGGAATACCACAAATGGTAGACAATTGTTTTGTTTGTTTTGTTTCGTTTGTTTTTCTTAGCACACACAACCCATTTTCATCTAATATTTTTGTAATATTCCTTTTGAACATTAAAATTTGAGCCATTTCACATAAAATTGCAACCTGGGCTGCTGTATGTTTTATTCATAAGTGTTTCATCTCACTCCTGTTTCCCATTTGTTCAGGAGAGGCCTCCAACATCTTCCATAATGCTGTCTAGCAAGAAGTCAGATGCTGGCTCCTCTTCCTCCTCCTCTTCATCTTCTGCTGGCGCAGCAGGAGGTGATAGGGCCCCGATATCTGACGCCCAGACTGGCTCCTCAGCCTCAGCTGGAGGAGCTATGGAGGCAAAGAAGAAGGAGAGGTCATCCCCTAGTGGGGAACCTGGGGGAGCCCCTCTGCCCCACCAAGCGGGCCCTGGTGGGGCAGATCAGGACTCAGCTGAAGTCCGCAGGACGAGTCGAAGAAAGCGAGCAAAAGTAAACATTTTAGGTTTCTGCAAGCTACAGGAGGATCAGATAGGGATAGGTGCAGATTTGCTCTGTATCTTTAATCACATGTTCTCACTTACATGTATTGTAGAAATTAGAAACAGAAGTTTTTTATTGTGATTTTTCAGTGTGGTATTCATTATATATTTTTTCTCATTCCTGGAAAGGTTTCAACACTTTGAAGTGAAGTGGGAGCACAGCAACCAATGAGAACCTATAATGCTGGTTTTAATGATGCTTTTATTGTGCCTACTGTTGCAGGTGGAGTACCGCGAGATGGACGAGAGCCTGGCCAATCTGTCGGAAGACGAATATTACTCAGAGGAGGAGAGGAACGCCAAAGCAGAGAAAGAGAGGAAGCAGGTCATCCCCCCTCCAGCTCCACCACCAGAGGAAGAGAACGAAAGTGAACCAGAAGAGCCGTCTGGTGAGTCTGAAACTTGAGGTATCATTTCAAAGCATTTAAATGAATGAATCTTTGCTTCTTTGGAAATTAAGGCAGGTCCTGAAAGTCTTCTCTGTGTTAATTTTAACTCAGATCTCACATTAATTTTCAGTCTTTTGACCTTTAATTGACCCTACATTACACTCAGTGTTAATAACGTAGAGGTATGCACATTTATTCTTAGGTGTAGAGGGAGCTGCTTTCCAGAGCCGTCTTCCTCATGACCGTATGACGTCTCAGGAGGCCGCCTGCTTCCCTGACATCATCAGTGGTTCACAGCAAACTCAGAAGGTCTTCCTCTATATCCGCAATCGTACAGTAAGTAAACATGTGTTAATATGTTAGAAAAGGCAAAGACTACGGGGTAATAGTTTTTTATGCATATCAACGACACTATCCTTATTCATCTCATTCAGCTCCAACTGTGGCTGGACAACCCTAAGATCCAGCTGACTTTCGAGGCTGCAGCACAGCAGCTGGAAGCTCCATACAACAGTGAGACATTAAATTCCTCTTTTACTTCTCCACATTTTTTGTTCTTTGTTTATATTTTTCAAGAGTATTGTATTCATATGGAAATTGTAATTTAATGTATTTTTGTTCTCTCTTTAGGTGATGCTGTGCTGGTCCACAGGATACACAGCTACTTAGAAAGGCATGGGCTCATAAACTTTGGCATTTACAAGAGGGTCAAGCCTTTACCCAGTGAGTTCTTGGATTTTCCAAATGTCGGTACAATAAAAGAGTCTTTCCTTGGAAAGCAAAAACATCCAGTTTTTTAAGCCCCAAAAAAACACCATGTTTACAAAAATTCTTTCCTGACATTGGAATTTACTAGATACTGTGACAATAGTCTTCAGAGACTATAATGATGTGTAATGATACCTAATTAATGCATTTTTGTCATTACAGCTAAGAAGACCGGGAAGGTTATAGTTATTGGTGGAGGTGTGTCTGGCCTTGCTGCAGCCAGGCAGCTGCAGAGTTTTGGGATGGACGTTACAGTATTGGAGGCCAGGGTGGGTTTTTAATTATGTTTTCTAAAAGTTGGGTTGATAACCAATCAGCTGACTTAGATTTACTGTTATTTTTAATGTTTATAACTGCCACAGGTTTAGCATGGAATTCTTATATGTTATTATAAATTTGAACTTAATTTTTCCATACAGGACCGCGTGGGAGGCAGAGTAGCCACATTTAGGAAGGGCAATTATGTTGCTGATCTTGGAGCAATGGTGGTGACAGGCCTGGGTATGAATCTGATTCTTATTTTTTTGAATACTAATATGAGTACTAAAGCTAATCATTTTGAGTCAAAACATAATTTAAATCTTAAGGCTCCAGTTGCATGATATGGAGGACAAAATGTTTTATGCAATTTAATTCCTCATGGATAATCTGCTAGCTGATCTTTGAAGTATAATTTAAGTCCTGTGTTTCATTTGGCTGGAATAGAAACATGCGCTTTGTTCTCAGTACCACATGATTTGAGGTCATTGCCTTAACAGAGCCACATGATGGATATTCTGTAATTACTGATGTCCACCTATAGAGGGTGATGTTGTCCAGTATACGCTGTTTCACTGTCAGCTTTGTGTGTTGTTGCTTTTTCAGGAGGGAATCCCATGGCAGTGATCAGTAAGCAGGTTAACATGGAGCTGGCCAAGATTAAACAGAAATGTCCATTGTATGAAGCCAATGGCCAGGCTGTGAGTATCCTGAAATATCTCCATGCATTAAATGAGTTGCCTCTCATCCATTATCCTGCTGTAGCCAAGCTCCTTAGAATTTCCTCTCATTTTAAGTGGAATCCTGACATACCATTCAAGTGATTTAAATGTTTACCGTCATTGTAAAAAGGCTGTTGTTTGTTGAAATCCCAGGTATTCTCATAAAGCCCAGAAATTTACCTCACAGCTTGAAAGATGGCGAGAGGCTAATGGCAGCAGAGGCGTGCATGTGTTTTAATCTAGCCCGCTGATGCCTGAAAAATATGTGCCTTTAGTCTCACTGATGCTTTCACCTCTGCATTAAGTCGAGTTTTCTAACCTTAGCTAACCTCATAAATAAGCATGCATCAGGGCAGCAGAGTTACACCTGCCTCAGGTATATCCCAACTACATGTTTCAACCCAGGACCTTGTGGTTTTTACTTCTTTCAATAGGTGATGTTTATATACACACAGACACACACACACACACACATACACACATACATACATATATATATATATATATTTAATCAAA
>OMNW01008562.1:33887-50882 GCA_900303245.1 Selene dorsalis
ACTGAAGTGTTCTTGGTCTGGGTTTATAGCTGTTTTCCAAGCCTGTTTTTGTCCTGAGGCGGGGATCTGGCTTTCCATGGGGATACAGATACACTCCACGTTTAACTGCCTACCCTGGTGTGTCGTCAACAATGGCTCCTGTTCCTTTCAGAGCAGAACAGAAAACAGATATAACCTAATGTCATTTACTTAGAAATAAACAGTGCTCTTCCCTCTCATTTTTTGTTCTCTCTGTCAAGCAGCAGCAACAGTAGAAGGATGTTTAGGTTCACGTTCAGGACACTTCCATTGAATTAGAGACAAAGCAGCAGGGCTCTTAAGGCATTTACATCATGTGTAATTGGTTTCCTCCTCTACAGGAAAAGGCAAATTAAATGTTCATGTTTTACTTTGTGCAAACCTGTTTGAGGTTAAACATGTGTTTACTTAATATTTTTTCTCTTTCTCTCTCTTTCTCCCCTCGCCTCCTGTTTTCTCAACCCCTTCCATGTTCATCTTTTGGTGAACTACTATAGGGCGAACGGTGCACAAGTGTATGTATTGGTTTATTTACGTAATATCTTTTTTACCTAATATTCAGTCAGAGGTTAAAGACACCAAACCATCACCATTCATTTTCATTTAACTCATCATTTCACCTCCATGTATTAGATAAAAAGAGAAACAAAGTAGGACAATTACAATAAATGTAATTTACCATTCATTATATATTAAGTCCACACAAGACATTTCCACTCTAAATATCACCTTGTGTGGTACTGCAAATGCTGTTCAAGTTATCTGATAACACCATTGTGCCTAAATTGTAATTTATAGAGATGAGAATATCTATTTCTCTATTCAAATCAACCAAGATTGTCATATGTGGATTTGTCTTTTAGTGAAATTTTCAGACTGTTGCATGTTATCCATATGTAATGTTTTTAATTTGGGCAGCATGTCTGAAGTCTGTTCCTGCATGTTGTTCTAGACTTGTGATTTTGGGAAAGTGTCTTTAAGGGGCAGTGAATGTATTTGTGCTTCTTCTGATTGTACTGCAGGTCAATCACTGATTCAAACACAAGCATACACTATAACCATATACGAGTTATAAGTTAAGATGTTGACTTGATATAAATATAAATATACATTTCATCAAGACAAAATATAACAATGTTTTTGTGAAATTCAGTGTATTCATCTAGTGATAGCACTCTCTTAAAATATGTCTTATTTTCAGACCATGTATTTCATTTTTATAGCTTCAGTCTCAGCTTACTTTAGTGTTACTGATAGAACAGTGTACTTCATATGGTTGTATGTGTGTGTCCAGGTGCCAAAGGAAAAGGATGAAATGGTGGAGCAAGAGTTCAACAGACTGCTGGAAGCCACCTCCTACCTCAGCCACCAGCTGGACTTCAACTTCCTCAATAACAAACCTGTTTCTCTGGGACAGGCCCTGGAGGTGGTCATACAGTGAGTGTACCGCGAGGTTATACACAGGAGATGGTGGCGGATGTATCCGTCACATATGGAAACAAAGAAGAGATGTATACACCTAAACACAAGAACTGATTTTAATTGTGTGTGTGTGTGTGCAGGCTGCAGGAGAAGCATGTAAAAGATGAGCAGATAGAACACTGGAAGAAGATTGTGAAGACTCAGGAGGATCTGAGGGATCTTCTCAACAAGGTGAGAGCAAGTTAGGTTTTCTTTGTACTACTTTCATTTTAAACCAATTAGTCTTTGTCTGATTACAGTGAACCTGTTAAAATTCTGCCTTCTTTCCTGCCATCCACCATCAACTCATGAACCATCTTCCTCTCCCTCCCTTTACCCCTCCGTTTTTGTTTCTTTTCCCTTCAGATGGTGACCTGTAAGGAACGGGTTAAGGAGCTCCATCAGCAGTACAAAGAGGCCAGCGAAGTCAAACCACCCAGAGACATTACAGCTGAGTTCCTGGTGAAGAGCAAACACCGTGACCTCACCGCGCTCTGCAAAGTGAGCTCAAATATTATTTCAGAAAAACAAAGAACCGTGACGATCAAAAAGCTGAAGAGAAAGTTACAATCAAGCTCACACTTCTCCCTACTGATATTTTCAAGCTGTGAGCCACTATCTAGACTGGATGTTGTCCAGGACAGATTCCTGTGTGGCCGTGTCATTACTTCTTTAGATCTCAGGCTGCATGACTTAAAATAATCTGGTCACAGCAGTTAGGTTTAAGAGCTAACTATTTCCAACTGTGGCGTTGTGGGTAATACATAGTGCCTGTGTGTTGTAACTGTAGTTTGAGCAACTTTGAAGCAGTATTAGATTTCCTTGGTTCATTATTAATTGTATCAAAAGGTCGGAGGGTCAACCTCCACAATTTCCAGGAAGAGTCTTTGTTTCTGCTCTGAAAAATAACATTTGTAAGAAGAGTGTTGTGCTGAACATACTAGCATGTAAAGGGGATGTTTTATGGACTGCTAGGTCAGGGTGCCTTGCAGAATTTATTTTAATGCTGTGCTATCTAAGTAAACCAGACAGGCTATGTTTAAGTGGTTTAATGCCCCGGTGGGATGTATTATTAGAGCGAGTACCGCTGTTTTATTTTTGGTGCGGACAAATCACCTCCACTACAGCTATGTGTGTATTTTAGAGGGAGGTTTTCGTTGGTTTAAACACAGCTGGTGTCTGAACGGCATTTTGTCTGCAACCCATCCGCTGTCTGAGAAACCACTTCAAGGCTTCGAATCACAGTGTGACTGTCTTTATGTCTACAGATGCACAGACGCACATACATTGTCAGGAAGGCAGAATGGACATTTAAGAGAGTTTATGGGCACATGATATGCATGACTGCAACACAAGATTTTAGTGGAAGTAAAGTCCTGGCTGTGGCAGCAATTTGTATATGAACATAGCTGTAGGGGTTAAATGTTGTGAACTGGTCTCAGAGTACCTGAGTGGCAGGGCCTGGTGTGGTGGGTGGTACTGCCAGGACCACATTGCTGTCATAGTTGAATCTGTTGTGGTGAACCGATGAACAGACTGAGTCAGCCCTTTCTCTCAAGATGGCTCGTCCTGTCTACTTGACCTGGAACCCTCTGGGTGTGTACCTCGTACACACACCCAAACATGCATTTGTATTTCATACACTCTCACCTGGTTTAAAATGTCACCACCTCTTTTAGTCTTCAAGTCATTAAAGAACCTTTTTGGTAGTTAGCTCAAATGTATAAAGCTAAAGAAGTGGAACATTGGAAATGCTTGGACAGTGAAATCACTTTCACCTCAGCCATAGTTAAATATTGTTAATGCATTAATTCAGTATGTGCAGTCTAACCTCCTTGCTGTCTGCTGTGTCTGTGTAGGAGTACGATGAGTTAGTGGAGATGCAGGTCAAACTGGAGGAGAAGCTGCAGGAGCTGGAGGCCAACCCACCCAGGTAACTCACCCCAAGGAGGTTTGAATATACACTCTGTCAACTGCTGTTTTTTTTGCAATTAGTATTATGTCATTTTAGTGTGTTATTATCTGTGTTGTGTTTGTGCATTAGCCGTGTTTTTTGTTTTTTTTTTCTGGCCTGTGCATGAACAAACCTGTCACTGATGTCTGATTAGCTGTCTGTCTGTATCACCATGTCTCTTTGCTTCCCTGTTTTTCCCACAGTGATGTTTACCTGTCATCCAGGGATCGGCAGATCCTGGACTGGCACTTTGCCAACTTGGAGTTTGCCAACGCTACGCCCCTCTCCACCCTTTCTCTCAAGCATTGGGATCAGGTACACACATGTACCCATTTTTAAAAGTCATAACCGTGTTCCTGACAATAGTCTCGCACGGCAAAGACTTCCAAGCCTCTAACGGTCACCTGTGTGTTCCTGCTAGTTGGGCACTCCTGCTGTTGTGTTTTAATAAATAATTGTGTTCATTATGGTACTGGATTGACAGGTTGTTAATTTATCCACAGGATGATGACTTTGAGTTTACTGGCAGCCACCTGACAGTGAGGAACGGTTACTCTTGTGTTCCTGTGGCTCTGGCTGAAGGCTTGGACATTAAACTAAACACAGCAGTGCGGCAGGTCCGATACACAGCATCTGGTACGTACTCACTATTGTTTGTGCATCTTCTATGATGGATTTCATACTTCACGTCTTTATATGGATGCACCGTGTGTGTTAAACAGTTGTTTATCTGTTTGAACTCCAGGCTGTGAGGTGATCGCAGTCAACACTCGATCCACAACCCAGACATTCATATACAAGTGCGACGCTGTGCTGTGCACCCTGCCCCTCGGTGTGTTAAAGCAGCAGCCCCCCGCTGTGCAGTTTGTGCCCCCGCTGCCCGAGTGGAAAACATCTGCTATACAGAGGATGGGCTTTGGCAACCTCAACAAGGTTAGACTTCTCATTAAGCTTACATTGCCATATGGTGCTTAAGCTTTATCAGAACAGTCTTCCTGCATTCCTTCCACATCAAACCAGTGGATCACATCCCAGATTTTTATCCTAAACTATGTTCATTGTCCGATATTCAAGTAAGAGGGCAGAGCTTTGCAGTTCACCAAAGTACTCACCGCAACTCATTCTAATTTTGAGATGAGTCATCATGTCAAAATGAGGATCAGGTTTTCAGTTATTTAGTGTGTTTCCAGCCGGTCCTGGATTGGTTCCTCAGGGAGATCTCCTGCTGCAGTGTCCTCATGCTGATAACTTGACCTTCAGCTTATACAAAGGCTCCTGCAGCCACAACAATACCAGCATTCAGAATTTGCCGGGTGTTTTTCTTTGCACATTCAGTCACATTCTCCTCTGTATTCAGCAGATTCCCTCCTTTCTCTTAAAAGAGTCGAGGTGTTGCATGCAGAATAGAGATTAAGGATTCCCCTCTGTTCTATAAATAGATTTTTTTTGCTCCATCCTGGTTCTTTGCTTAGATGTAACATGGACAGTGGTGGGACAAAGAGAGTGTCATGGGCAGCTTGTTGTGGAAGTGAGTCAGAGATTGTTACGTGTTAACAGAGGATGCTTTTTGTCAGTGTGTCAGTAATCGGATCAGAGAGCTCATTCTGCGTCACTCCTGACCCACCAGCTCTTCACTCTGTTTCTCTGTAGCCAGCATCATCTGCAGCAGTGTAGTTTAGCTCCTGGTTCTGCTGCAGCACACAGACTACTGCATGATTATGCAATTTGAGCTGCTACTAAGGCTTCATCTCCAGCAGAGGGAGCTCTACCATTCACACCACAGTCACTAGTGTTGGCACTAAATGTGCTGAACATGAGATGTACTTCACAGGCAATTGAGCTTTTGACTAAAATAGGTCCTATGATTGTCTTTGCCGGTTGGTTCTATACATTGTTTTCCCCTCTGCTTAAAGGTGGTGCTGTGCTTTGACCGTGTGTTCTGGGATCCAAGTGTCAACCTGTTTGGTCACGTCGGCTCCACCACAGCAAGTCGAGGCGAACTCTTCCTCTTCTGGAACCTCTACAAAGGTGACAGGACATCACTTGTTATTTCAGTCACGCTGTTGGTTTTGATATAATTTGCATATTTTATGATTCTCACTGATTCTCAAACTTCCCTTAAGATTAAATAATAACCTGACGGTGCTGAAATACATTTCCTGGTAATATATGCCCCTTATCTCTCCAATAAAAATCACTAGTCTGTAACCAAGTGTGATGTTTCCCTCAGCCCCAATCCTGCTCGCCCTGATGGCTGGTGAGGCCGCTGGTATCATGGAGAACATCAGTGATGATGTTATTGTTGGACGCTGTCTTGCCATTCTCAAAGGAATATTTGGAAGCAGCTCTGTACCACAGGTACAATTGTTTGTACATTACCCATGAGAAAGACCCACACTGTTTGCTCACATTCAGTAGATGTTATGTTCTTCATGACTCTTACTCCTCAACCATTCTCTTTCACTTCTTCTTTCACTTATCCAGTCCACATACCAGATTGCGTAATAAGTTGACAAAGTTTTACCCAAGGACTACTTCTTTTGTTTGTTTACAGAAAAGTAGTACTGAATTATATTTTTCATTTTTTTTTTTTGTTTTTTTTAAACCTCAGTCATTAAGGCTTTCTCTGGTTTTTCCAGTACTTTTAGTGGAATGTCAAACTCGTTGCTGAATTGACCCCCACAACCAGCACAACTTTACACAGCAAGCATATGTGAAAGGCACTCACAAGTGGAGCCGATTCCAAACCACCCGTCATTATAAATCATTTGCTTATGGTTTCAAATAGGATAAAATCATATGCATGAAAGCCAACGTCGTAACTGTTTGCCATCCAGCTGTTTACAGGTCCCCTCTAATATCATCATGGAAACTCCTAAAAAGTATGTGTTGTTGTTTGTTGTCATGGCAGCCTAAAGAAACTGTGGTCACCCGTTGGCGCGCCGACCCCTGGGCACGGGGCTCGTACTCGTACGTCGCAGCAGGTTCCTCGGGCAACGACTACGACCTCATGGCACAGCCCATCACACCTGGCCCTGCTATACCAGGAGCATCACAGGTAAATATTAAGAGAGAAGGGAGAAGTGTTGATGCTAATCAAACCACACAGGGTTGTGCTTGGATGTGCGTGCGCGCGCGCGTGTGTGCGTGCGTGCGTGCGTGCGTGCATGAAACTGAGGAAGAGAAGACATCCCAGCCTGCCCACAGTATTCATCCAAACCAAATCGGAGCAGTTTATTCCCAACACAGATGTTTTTTTGGCTCTTTTGATGCATTGCGCTGATTGATGCGAACAAGTCATATTTATGTGTTGGTTGATGACTTCTGGCACTTTACTACCACACTTCCCCCTCCTCTCACCAGTCCCCCTATTTTCTTTAAGTGCTGTATTATGTCAGGACAATCCCACATCGATCTCAATGTGTTTTTCTTTTTTTTTTTCTCTATATTTTCCTCTCAGCCTGTCCCTCGTTTGTTCTTCGCTGGTGAGCACACCATCAGGAATTACCCAGCCACAGTTCATGGTGCCCTGCTCAGTGGGCTCCGCGAGGCCGGACGCATCGCAGACCAGTTCCTCGGTCCCATGTACACAATTCCCCGACAGGCCACTCCCACAACTGCAAGCAACCCCCAACAGGCTCAGCCCACCCCCAGTGTCTGATATGGTCCCTGCCAGATGACCTAGGTCACCCATGGACTGTTGATATTTCTGTATGTGAAAGATCTTGGAAATCCCAGAAACAACTTTGCCTCTTTGCCTTTTAACTAAAATACACATCTAGAGTTTATTTCCTGGTTGTATGTAGTATATATATACACACACACATATATATATATATACACAGTTATACCTACATTTCACTAAACAGACAGGTGGAACCTACTACAAACACTGGGCTGGTGATAAATCTCATTTATTACATACTAATGTAATAATCTATCTGAAACTTTATAAATGTGGGATTCTCCTCTAAAAGAGAAGCATGGCATTACTTTTGGTACTTGGAGTGATTCAGTGTATTTGATCCCATGTGGAGTTTGCTTTCAGAAACCAGCATCTATTTATGTGTCCCTGCCTGAACGTCAAGGAACGACTGGAAACTTCTTTACTAAATGTACACACAACCTAAAACCAGATATTATACAAGGCAGACGACCAATTCAGAAGCACAGTGTCAATCCACTGAAACCGTCCTAGCTTTTCTGAGCAGAGGATGTTTCCCTCTGTCATTCCAGAGGCCTCGTTTTGGTTGTCTTAAGATTTAAAACATTGCTATGTACTGTAGCTCGATGCCTCGTAAATTTAATTTCTCTCATTTAGGTTGCAGAGTGTAGTGAAAATAGTTTAAAAGATAAAAAAACATAAGTTGAAAGAAGTGTGAATGTTTTTGTTGCTATAGCAGTTTAAGTATTTTATTATGGTTGTCATCACATACTTTTTTATATTGTCAATTGTTTTGTTATTAAAAGATAAGAAATTGCAGATTGAAATCAGTGTGTTTTGTTTTGGAAAGATTTTTAACAGAATTAGCAATTTCCTCTATTGGTACTGTATCACCTGTGGATGTGGACTTTTTATGTTCATGCTTGTATGTACAGAAGCAATATGGCTGCTTCTGCCTCTGACCGTCCAGCAACCCCCTTCATTGCAGGTCTGGCTGCTTACCAGGGTCTGTGGTACTATGTGAAGAGGGGGCCGGTGAGGGTCCCTGGCAGCAGCTCCACATAGTGGGGCATCTGATGAATGAGGGAAGAGATTAAAATGGTCAACCATGAGCTATGAGTTTTTTTCTGGGGGAGTTATATTTCAGGGCTCTGTGCCCCTCTGTTTCCATGCACTCTTGAGCGTCACAGGCCTTGTTTTCCCCCAGAGCTGTGGTTATTATTATCGTGACCAAAGGAGATGTTTGATGTAACAACAGTAATTTGAGCTGGGGTTTTGGACTCCAGTACTCGGGTATTTTCACCTCCCTGGTAAACCATAGGCTCAGAGCAGTGTGTAACTGTTGACTGGTTGAGGTTATTTCTCATCACAGCCTCCAGCCCACATCAACTGATTACTTGATAGAGAAGCAGAGACAGAGGACATCAGATAGGGAGAGCTGTAAGTAGCTCTGGATGAGAGACTGCAGCATGCCTGAGCACATTGAAGGTGATTTATGGGTGTGAGGTGGAATGTGCTTGTTCACTGGTACAAACACCTCCCACCTGCTGTTACATGTATTTTGGTAATTATGTAAATCAAATATCCATTCAAATCCAGGACCTATATCACCACCATGCAATCACACTTGTATAATTTTGACATTGTGAATCAGCTCTTTAAATTACATAAATCCCCCATTTTGAGAAATATTTCAGGCTGTAAGCTTGACCTCAACAGCTCAGGATGTACGAACATGTTCAGCATCCCCCTCAGTCTCTTCTATATCACACCTGCTGTGGGCAGTGCGACCTCTGTCTCACTCTCGCACCTCCTACTCTTCCTCCTCCATCCTGGAGTGCCACTGAGTCATTTCTATGGTTGACTTCACAGCACTAATTCAGGTCAGGCATCAGTGCTGAGGCTCAGGAGTACCAGGGTCCAAACAGGCACCAGTGTGTTAGGGTAGCACCTCCCTGCATCTGAACTTAGGACAGATTAAACCACACAGGCAAGAGACGGTGTTAACCCATGACTCTCAACCACTTTTACTCATGACATCCCACAAACGAGCCGAGGCCTGCTCTTGCCTCTGTTAGTCAAGTTTATCAGAGGTTGACCTTTGACAATAGGTGATATTTTTTTAGAGTAAGAATAAGTGAGTTATGGCCAAAAAAATGTGTTTTGGGAGGTCACAGTAACTTTGACCTTTGACTACCAAGATCTAGTCAGTTTATCCTTGAGTCCAAGTAAAAGTAAAAGTTTGCTAAATTGAAGAAAGTCCCTCAAAGAGTTATTGAGATTATGTTCAAGAGAAAAGGAAGAAGTGAAACGTTTTCAGGTTAATTCTGGACATTTCAGCTGTCAGTGGGGTCATATAGGAAGTACCACTGCACAAATCTGTAAAGATGTGTAAGATACAGTCCATGTCACTGAGATGATTAGTCTAATTAATATGGACAAACAACAGGAAGTACTATCCAATCAGAGTAGTGTCAGTAGAGCTAAATGCGTTGCATGCAGGGACCTGGACTCCAAACCATAAAGATCTTCCACTTCCACATAAAGCCATGTAGCTCAGTCCAACATGTTCCGGCATGTTCTCTGGATTTGCCCAAAACTGTTGTGGGAAATGTAGGAAATAATCAGACAGAGAGGCAGAGATGCACCGAGTACTACTGACTGCTAATAAAATAATAGAGAAGCAGGGGCTGGTTATTTTTAAATGAAAAGTTTAAACTCATCAGACGAGATTGTGTAGATTAGATCATATAGAGTGAGGAAGAGTGGCAAGAATAGAAGAGCTGGCTCTCACATTGTGAGGCGTAGCTGTTTAAGGGAAAGCTGTGCGTGCTGACTTTGCATTCCACAACAGCTTGTGGTTTTCCTCTTTGTACCTGACCAATTTGCCTCATTTGTCTGCCTGCTTATTTTGCATACCGTCAGCTGCTGTTCTCCCCTATTTCCTCCGTACAAACCAGGGGATTGGCTGTGCGCACACACACACACACACACACACAGAGGGTGTACCACTATGAAATTAAAACTTGCTGAGCTTGTCCTGCAAAATGTATAAAAGAGATTAACATACGTGGTTCAGGTTTTTTACACATGATCAAGTTCGCACATGCACACACACTTGACACAAGTTCCAGCACAGAGACGTGTTACAAACAGGTTGGTTTTTATTTTTATTGGAATACATATGGTCTGCTGTACAGTTGGCAGCTTCAAGAGACCTACATGCAGAGTGCGCCAGCCACAGTAAGGTTAAAACATGCACAATGTATTAAGTCTAAAACAGAAAAAAAAAACGAAACAAAAAAACAGAACAGCCTCCCGATACAGTCCACCTGGCATTACTGACACACCGAGAAGCAATGATAAATCATAAAACCCTTTTGATCTGATTTCATTACACACATTGTTTTGTGTTTGACACCTCTGTCTGCCAGTCTCCTTCTTCTGTGCATAAATTTATAAACAGAGCATTAAAAACAGTTGATTGTACAGGCCTGAAATTCTTGTGTCTGTGTGTGTAAACATGTATGTATGTTATAGAGATGAGATCCAGTTATATATCATCTTGTATTTCCTATTAGATTGCTCCTATTGGATTATCTGTATGTGTTTATATATACACGTGTGTGTCTGGGGTCTGTACGCTTCTTTCTTTGGCAGCACTTACAAACATACAGCACAGAAGAAACCCTGAATTTATGAGCGAGGGAGAACAGAACAGTGAGGAGGTTGAAGCGCTGAATGGGCCCCGATTTAAAAAAAAAAAAAAAAAAGAGAAAGAAAGAAAGAAAGAAAGAAAGAAAGAAAGAAAGAAAGAAAGAAAGAAAGAAAGAAAGAAAGAAAGAAAGAAAAGAAACCCGGGACGACACATGGTGAAACACTCAGCACTGCTGACCTGCTCAGCTCTGATAAAATGCACATAGCTCTCTTCTTGAATGATTATGACACAACCCTGGCTCCTCTCTCTCATCCTCTTGCATTGAAACTGTCTCTCTCTCTCATCCATGGTGTGTCACTGCATCTCCAGGTCATGAGAAATGTCTCGCATTAAAAATAACAAACACAAAATACAGGAAGAAGTACTCTCCAGGAGTGTAATAACAATGAGGAAGATACATTATCTTGCAAAAAAAATATCATTCTTAAAATCAAGATGGACAAATACTTAATATATTTCAATAATAAGGCCCACTTTACAAAAGTACAAGATTTTTCCTTAAATAAAATCTATCCGATATAGCTTCCAAAATAAGACATCTTTTGTTTAACAAAAAAAACAAAAACATACATAAGCAGAAAATAAACAAAAAAAGAGAAACCCCTCAAATTGAACATTTCCTCTTTATTTCAGTATCGAAGAGACAGTTTATCAATCTTAGGGAAAAACTGACACCATCTCTCGCTGTAAACTGGAAATACTGTGGAATGATTTTGGCACTATGTTAGAAGGCTGAGATGCAGGCATAATAGGGCGCCGTGCCTCGATTAATATGTTCAAACGTGATTCTTTCGCCGAGTGCGCTCCAATTTCCTTCTTTTCACTGGTGAGATGATTCTTAAATACTCTGATCCGGCTGGTGCAAAAAACACATACCTGACTGTGGTACATTCAGCAAACAGGTACTGAAATCAGACTTAAAAGTACAATGCTGGGACAGGAAAAGGAAAACTTTTTGACAAAGGGGACTAAAGGGGGCATTAGTCGTTTGAGGTCTTAAAGTTAAGTGCTGGTTAAGTGCAGATTACAGCCTACGCCACCCAATGACACCATGACCCTGGCTTTACAATGCAGGCCTTTGAGGAAAAGAGCCTGCTTGTTGCCCATGAGCCATTTCTACAGAGCCACTCCAATCTCCACTAAGTACATTCTAGTCTATTTTATAAAGGGGGAAAAAACAATGACTTGTAAATAACGGATGTTTATACATACACCATCAGAGCTTTAGAGGATTTCTGTTAAGTCTTTAGCTGGTACTTGAGCAGGAAAAGCAGAAGCAGCCTCTTGTCCCCTCTACTGCTTTAACCACCTCTTTCCATGAAGGAATTTTCAAATGGTAACATCCAAACCCACGTCCAAAATATTTCAGAAGCTATCATACCGATTCTCCGGTTCCACAAAATGGTTTTGCAAAGCTGCCATCATTCACGGATCAGAGGCACCGACAAACTCTGAAACAGCGGCCAGCTGTTTCTTTATGGCGCCACAAAAGCCATAGAAGTCTCGAAACCTGTAAAGTCTTCACTTGAGTCCCAGATGACCAGTCAGTACATTCCACCGTGTCAACACTACGCAGCCTCTCGCCACTGGAAGCAACCAATAAGACCTGTAACATGTTGAGTGGTGGCATGATGCCCGAAAAGTCACAACTGGTCTTTATTCTGAAGGGGTCCAACTAGGGGTTTCAGCGGACGGAGTGGATGTACAATGGGGTTAGCGTACTTTAGGGCCTTGTAAGGAAGAAAGGCAGCATGCATAGCAGAGGATGGAGTTTCAACTTTGCCCTTTAAAATGCCCTGCTTTCTTTGAAGCCGGCCTCCAGGAGGAAAGACCTTCCAACATCTCATAAAACCTACAGGTTCCAACAGCTGGGCTCTTCCTGGGACCTTCGACTCCAATACTCCAGAAGAGAAAGGAAGGAAAATGAAAGAGACACAAATGGTAAGAGGTCACACTGTTTAGATTAGTAGTAGTGAAACTGTTAGATTGTCTGCATGGTAGAGTAGCTTTTATTGGGCGGAGGGACAGAAGTGACGGGAGAAAATTTATGGAGGCAGTAAGGCAGGATGAGGGTTTGAGGGTTGTTGTTAGCGTTTGCATCACCAAGTTGCTATATACAGTAATCCTGACCCACAGTGATGTCAGCTTTAAAGATAAATACAAACAATCCCTGGGAGCCAATTCTGGCAAACACACGTGCACATTCGTCATTCAGCACCCTCTTACTCTGGGATGTGCAGCGGCTTACAACACACCAGTTCACATGTCCAGAGCTCCCGCTGACATATTAATGACAACACACACACACACCGATGGGATGATCACGTGTATCTCTGGCAGCATGAGAGCTGGACATTCAATACCCTCGACTGTTTTAATTATCCCTAAAGTGGACATCATCGCCAAGCTGCCCGTCTTCCTCTACCCTGTATTTAGAAGCCCTGAGCCAAGATGTAGAGACAGGATTAGATGCAGCTCTGACCTCTGACCTTTTCGGCTACCCTAGGAGCTGCCCATCACTATTTGCTGACAGGACACAGGCCTTCAATACAAACAACTCTGTGAACCAACAACAACACTTGTCACTGCTGTTTAGGGCCGTGGCTTTCCCTTTCAGAAACAAGAGTCTGAGGAAGATGTGGAGAAGCAAAGAATGAAGGAGGAAGAGAAGAAAGGCATGTTGAGCATCTCTAAAAGGAAAACTGGAAGTGGTTTAAAGGATGCGAGATTGGGGGGATGGCAAATGAGAAGAGTGGCAGCAGAAACAATAACAGAGAAAGCACAGAAGGACCATATGATCATCAAGTCTTGGCATGAGCACAAGGAGCTCTGAACAGTATGTCTGGTCTGTTTTTGCCTGCAGTGACCATGAAGAGGCCACTTGACGGTCTTTGCTGAGGCTGAGCTGCACCCTCCGACTCGAACAGACAAATCAAGAGGACGTAGCTTTTTGGGGCGGTGTGGTCTAAATTCTTTAAAAGGGGACTTTAAAGTTGGGTATGAAAAAAAAAACAGGCAAGGGAAAATGTTTGACGTTCACATTGAGAACATCTTTTTTGCTGCTTGAACCAAAATACTTTTACAAAGCTCCATAAAACAATCACTCCAAATGTAAAAAATGTATATGAAGTTAATACAAACACATGTAACCTTACAATCAGTACTAGGCGTCAAGTGGAAAAATATGGTGCAAGTCTGGACTTATAGGGACAATCTAACTCTCTCACTGTATCTCAAGGCACAGATGAACATACTGTTGATATTTCTAGCAAAGGGTAAAACTAACATTAGTGAAAATGTGCATTCTGAAGGTAAACAAACAGTTTAGTTTGGACTTATCACTACACAGCCGCCACCTACAATCTGTATGATCAGCATGATGGCGGACAGTTACAGTCATTACATGAGAGGGGTGGGAGGTGGGGGGCAGTTCAATTGCATATAATCTCCTGCCTGCATAAACAGTAAAGTGACAAAGCGGCAACAGACTGGGCTCCAGACCTCTTCACAATACAAGAACCTGTACATACTGTTTATGGAGACTTATAAATATTACAGCTAGATGGCGGCTGGTAGAATACAGAAGAACTGAGAGATGTAGTAAGACTGAATCAGATCATCCCCCAGCAGGGTCTGACTCAGCAGCACTTAAATACATAACAGCAGAACAACCAAATGGAGAGCAGGCTTTGAAGGTTCTGAAGGTTCAGCAGATCCCACGTGTTCAGAGTTGTCACAGTTGTGGTTTTGTGTTACCTTGTCTGCCATTCAGGAGATTCAGGAGATTCAGGAGACAAGCAATGCTGTCATGTTGGGATTGGTACATCAAGCCATTAAGCAATAGTTCATTCAGCTGCATTCCTTAGCGTCATTAATACATTTTGTTCTGGGATCAAAGTTTACGTCCTCTGGCATACTGCAGTTAATCTGGTGTGTTACACCTAAAAATCCAGCAGTTGGGAAAACTCCGACAATGTCAGTGAGGTTTCTGTCATAGATATGCACCATTTCCCTCAATGAAAACTACTTATTTCATTACTGGCCACAACTAAATCAATTTCCATGGCACCCCCATTTCTGCTATGGCCCCCACCAGAAGAGAGATTGCTCTGACATACCAACCATGAGTTGATATTTCATGATTAACAAAATAATACACCTCTATAGAAATATGAAACAGAGAAAGCTGGGACGATTCGCACGGCGAACCCAGTCACACACGCGAGTGGGACTGTCAATTTCACGTTGTTAAAAGTCCAACCCCACTTGTGTCTTTCCTATGACTGGCTGGCGTGCACACAGTATTTACAGCAGCTCTGGAAAAAAAAAAAAAAAAAAAAGAGTCCGCCCTGCCTGGTCAGGTTTGCTGGTAATCCGAAGTCCAATAATCAGTTTAAACAGAAACTCCACTTTGCTATGGCTCTCTCAAAATACACAACTGAGGACAGTTGCATCAACTGTAAGACAAAACACCATGGAAACTGTAGCATGGTTTGAGGTTATAAACAATGCCCCCCACCCCCACTTTCTTTCTACATGTGCATTGCATTTCATGACGTGCAAACTACCATCTTCTTGTCTTGATACGGTTGAAGCAGAATGATACAGAACAGGAAGCGAATTACAAACTGGTGAAAATGACAAAAAGCATAAATAAGAGGTCCCAGTCTGTCAGAAATAATGAGTGTTTGTGTGTGTGTGCGCACACTCCAAAAATGCGGCAAACCAGCAATCGTTTCGGCAGAGTGCATGCTGAGTCACAATCTTTCAAGTGCTCTTCATTTATTACTTTGAAACATGCAAATGTTCACGCAACATCCGAGACCCCAAATTAAATCCAGTTTGAGGTCACATGCATGCCAGATAGTGGTGACACTGGTTAAAAATAAACCTGAAGTTTGAAATGTGGATGTGTTTGCTTGTTGTTTGTGCATTTGTTTGTATGATTTGTGGATCTATGTGTGTGAGGAAAACATACAGAAAAGCAAAGCTCAGTAAGAAAAAGAAAGTTACGATAAGGTTCTGCAAAGACGGTAATTCGCTTCCTGTTTTTGGTCACATTTAAGGAAAAGATCCTTTAGTTTGTGAAGTATTCTGCATGAAGATCCAGCCCCCGTGAGATGTACATACGTCTTTAACATCGTACTGTTGTTTAACTGCAGTTCGGGTTGTTTATCAGCCTTCCACAAAAGGTTGAAAAAGTGACATATCCAGCTGTAATGGTCCTCTGGGAAAGGCTTTCTCAGTGTTTGAGTCCGTCTTCCTCTCACTGTCTTTTAAACCCTCTCTGGCAGGCAGGAAAATCTCCAGATGTCCGCAGCATGCCAGCCTCTCCCTTGTCAAAGTTCGGGATTACATTATAATACATCCAACACAAGAAGCAGAAGAGGATAGGTGGGCTGGTGAGGTGACCTCCACATGGCTGTACAGGCACTGTCTTTCCATTTATGTCTCTTTACGGACAGAGAAAGTTCCAGATAGGAAGAGCCGTTCACATCTCCGTGTACGCTCAGGGTCAGATGTGTGGTTTGTTGTTCTATATGGCTGCAACTGCTATTTTTTCTTTTCTTGGTTTGTTATAAAAGCTGCAGATGTTGAGATGGTGGTAATAGGTGCAGCCATTAGTTGATGGGAGACTGGTGTTTGGCTCTGATTTTGCCGTCGAGAGCTTAATGGAGGGCTGTTTAGGAAAAAACGAAGAAAAAGATCTTGCTTAATCTTTCATATTTTAATACTTTATCGCAACTATTCATCTTTAGAGACCTGATTGGTCCATAGATTCGAAGAAAGTTTGCCAGAAAGAACAAGGTAATTGGGCACTAATTATGGGGAAAATAGCGACTGTGTTCAGTTGGTACTCTTCCAAACTAAATGATTACAGTTAACTTCCAGGGAAACGTGGTGAGTCTTTCAGTTACTGGCCAAATCACAAACATGTAAAAATGTGAAATCTCTTTGCACATAGAGGCATTAAATTTCCAATTATAAATGAATACTTAAGGAATATTTAAAATGAGAGTTTTTTTTCCAGGGAAATGCCTAATTTGTGAGTTTGGGTTGTCTAGTTCAACAAATATTTGGAAATTGGTGTCTCTTAAAATTAAAGAGGATTAACTTGCAGGTTTAGCTGCAGTATTGTCTAGCTTTAAGGGCGACTCAGCAGTGAAGCTGGGGCTTCCT
>OMNW01008562.1:50902-65218 GCA_900303245.1 Selene dorsalis
GGGTGACTCCCCTTATTAAACCACCACACAGCTGCAGCTGCAAATTTGATGTAAAATCCTCTTTAGAGCTGTGATCATTGCAACAAAGGTAATTAACATTAGATTCATTTCATAAATTAGTCTCAGGAGTGAGAGGGGAAGAGAAGACAAGACATGAATTGATTAAAAAAAAGAACCTACCTGTCCTTTTAGGTGTAGAAGTCCTGTCCAGACGTTGGCGGTCTAATGATGATCGGTCTGACGATGGCTCCATGGTCGGCTTCCTGCTCCACTTCTTCCCTCTGCTCTGGCCCCTGACCCTTGACCCCGACTGGACCACAGCTCCCCTCCTTTGGAGGAGGCCCCTGCTGTCTTGGAAGACCAGTCATAAGTGCTCCCCAGGTGGTGTGAGTCGCTGCTGGGTACATGTCGTCTCCAGGAGGCCGGGCTGTGGGTCAGGTGTGGACTGTGATCTGCGCTATCAGCAGCCTGGAGGGAAATTAGATAAAAACCATTCTTGTAGCCAAACTGTTGTCTGCAGCAAGTCAAGTCCTTGTTCATATGTGGAGCGGGTTGGGAGAAATGCAGAGGCCAGTTCATTCAATCCCATATTCTGGAGCTTTGGGCATTTTGTCTGGATGGTCTTGGGCTGGGCCTTGTTTAGACTTTTTTGTAATATGTGGGCATTAAATACATGCTGTTTACTGTTAACTGGTGTGTGACAAGGAAAGTCTGCCATGTGGACTTTTGCCAGGAGAAAAATCCCCGACCAAAAACCCCAAACATACCCCAAACTGAGAGATTTATAATTTGGTGGGCTGACTAGAAAACAAACCCCAAGTTACTAGTCTGTGGTGGCTGCAATGGCACGTCCCCTCTCATAACCTCAGTAAACCCTGCTCTAAAAAAGTGAGAGTTAGATGACGATGCAGTTCCTACGGCACACAGAAACAGCACCCCACTCCTGTAATTTCAGCTTTAAAAAAGCACCATAATTAGTGACATTTGGTGGGTTGGAGTTGGCTTCTGATGCAGTTTTAGAATGCATTCTCGCTAATTGGCTTTAATGGAGCCCTGCTGGACTGCCTTTCTTGGTCTCCCGGGGTAACAGACAGGAAATCAGTCACCAGCGAACCCTGCCAAGTGGGCGTGCTCAGTGTGGTCACTTCCTGCTTCACTCACTGGGGGAGGAAACAACAAAGTGGCATATTCTCCTTCTATGGTAAGCTGCTGCTGCTGCTGCTGCAAGCCCGTGGGCTTTCACAAGGTTGCCATGTAATGCATTTCCAGTGTTCCTCCTACGCTCACCAGGAGGCTTGTTCATTGTTTGACACATTGTAACAGACTTAAAGTAACAAAAATCAATACAAATACACAAGACAAAAAACCCTGGCAACTAATAATGGAAATTTAAAAGAAAACGTTTGAACATGACAATGAGTGTACCACACTATACAACTAAACAGCTTTTCCAAAATGTGTTGCTTTAGTAGCAACACCACAAAAAAAACTTTTTTCCCATGTGGCCTCCAAGTGTTAATTTAAGAACATATTTGGCCAATAGGAATGTCAGCCTGTAATACATGCTGTTAAGTAAGGTGATGTGCCACAGCAGGGGAAATCTACTGGGAACAGCAAGTGCTGTCGTCATCACAGACCTGCTCCTGCTCACATGCCTTCAGCCTGGAAAAACCCACATTTACAGGCCGTCACTAAATTATCTCTGGCAACGCAGTGTTACACCAAATAAAAGAAGAAAAGGAGCAGTGCTGCTAGGTACATAACCTGTTCTAACTTATAGATAGAATGAATAGGACAGGTATGATCAAATGGGAAAATAGACCTGTTAAATTAGATAAGAAAATGAATACTGCTCGTATAAACAATATGACACAGACAGTTAGCTTGGCATAAAAACTGGAAATAGGTAAATCTAGTGTGGTTAGTGTAAAAAAGAGAAGCTGTGGTGAAGGCTGTTTCTTTATGCTAAACCCCACTAAGCTAAACGGTCACCAGCTGCAGTCGTAATATTCACTTGGTACATATATGAGTGGATTTGATATTGTTATCTAACTCTTAGTAAGAGTGAATAATGATGTTTTCCAAAAGGATGTTTTAATCCTCCTCATGCGCTCTGAAGTTTTAAGAATGAAAAAAGGTAAAAGAAGCAGTTTTCCAGGGCTTCACTTTGATAAACACAAGTGTGAGAAACTTCTGCTTTCTAATACAGAATTAACACCAACCAATTTAACACATGGCATGTCAGAGCTTCTGCAGAACAACTTATATCCATGCTGTAAATCTGTCTGCCCTTAGTCTCACACCCAATTTTTGGGAATTGTGTTGTCTTGCCAACTCAAACTCTTAAATCTGCTCTCCAGAAAGAGCGTACCCTCGACGCTCCAGTTGAAAGGTTTTTAGAAAAGGTGAGATTTATGTTATTTATTTGCTCACTTGGTTTGTTTTTTTCCCCATGTGATGATCTGTTTATTGGTTATCAGTTATAAAAGCCGTTCATTTGTTGGTTTTCAGGGGCCATTTGTACAGTGTGTGATGTCCGATGTTATGACCTACTACTGAAAACACCACACGGTCCAACTTCAGCTGCTGTGCAGACTGTTGTTCCGGAGGGATTTTTCTGTGTGGGTCATGTTAGGCGAATGTTAAATAGGAGAGCAGCTCTGATCCCACACTTTACCTTGCTGCCACTGGTCTTTGATTCAACAAAGGATGTTTTGGTATCTCGCTCATAGGCCATATCGGCCCCGCTGTCCGCAGCCAAACATAAGTTCACGGCTCATTCATGTACAGTCTGAGGTTTCCTTCAGCTACAGTGGGGAGGAAGTACTACAATGCTGTTCTGTTCTGTACTCTGAGGTGTAGAGTGATTGCTGCAGAAAGCAAGCACTCCCTGTTTAACACTGAGCTGTTATTCATATCACAATTGGGCTTCAAGTGTGTTTCAAGTGTCTTTCCCTACTGGTCATGTCCATTATCAGATCTGTAACATGAGTGTACAGTTACTGCATGCAGCTTTGATTGTGTTTTGACGTCTATGCTAATTCAGCTTTATGCTGACATACAGGTAATGCTTATCGTGTCCAGCATCTTAGATTAGCATGTTAGCATTAATTTGCTACACAGCATACAGTGCATACAGCTCAGGGTGATGGGAATGACCCTATTGGGAAGTTGGTTATGAACCAAAACATTGGACAAATTAATATTATCATTAGGATTCATTGTCTGGCAACCATGACATTTTTTGAATAAAATCTAGATGTTGAGATATTTCACTTAATAGGGACATTACCTACTGTGGCTAAAAATGTTAAGCAATAACACTGGTCTGGACATACGAGAGGCAATAGTCGAGGTTAAACTGCTGCCATGATGACATAGCCATGACCTTTAGATAGATGAAAGTCACGTCAAGTTTTGATTACATTACATCCAAATAATTTATTCATGAGGTTAAAAAAAGAAAATCAATAACCTATTTAGCCAGGCTGCTCCAGGGTACTTCAAAGAATTGAGCTTGTTGTCCCCTCCTTAATGACTGATGATCAATGATCAATGATCAATAGTGTCTTTCTGGTGCACAGTAAACTGATTTAAGTCATCACTTCTCTCAGTACTGGGACGGCTTAGAAATGAAAGATCAGGACTTACAGATACCCAGTGAAAAAATGATCAATGGGATGCTAGTTAATGATCAGCTACATTTCACTCCCATCAAACTACATGTCTCCATCTGTAAGCTTGTAATAATACAACCGTCTTCTATCAACCTTTGACACTGCAATCACAAACTAATCCCAACCTCCCACTATTCTAACTACAGCTGTATTTATCCAAACCTCTCGGGAATGGACGGTTTTCAGACCACTGAAATGTTCTGAAAATCCAAACCAAAGATGATCGGCTGCGCTCCAAGACATGCTTCAAAGCTCAATTATGATTTGAAGTGTGTTTTTTTTGCACCGTAGCAATTTTCGTTCATAATTGCTTTCCAAATGAAGTGGTCAGTTCATGCATCAAGCATCAGGATGAACAAGGTTTTACTGTACCACAGCGCCAACCAAGTGGGTTTAGGAAATTCCCATAATAAAACACAAAGTGGATGACTGATGATAAAACATACAGTTCATCAGGCCACAGATGATTTATGACATCTGTGACATGGCAGTTCGATAGGGTATCTCCAGGGTGACTGGGGATATAAGGGGCGTGTGATGTGGGCCAGGGTGTGACGAGGGCTGCCGCCCTAAAAAGCAGCACTGAGGTCAAGGCCCCGTGCTGGAAATGATGGGGGTGCTCACCCGGATAGAGTTCCTCAAATGCATGATGTGAAGTCACTTTGTTCATGTCAGGACTTGAATGACAAATTAAATAGGGGGGTGGAGGGGTGGAAGATAGAAGGAGGGAGGGAGGGAGTCAGACAAAACAAAGGTGGCTGTCCCCTGAGTCTACATCAGCTCTGAAGAAGGAGGTGGTCAAGGTCAAGACTCAGTGTTACACGGATTTCATTGAGGCTAATGAGAGGGATGGACCCTGTTTACAGCTCCAAGGCCATGTAGGCTGTTGCGATTTGTTACAATGGCTCAGCAGGCTGAAGATGGAAGAGCTGAGTGTTTCAACATCTGTGGCCATTGTCTTTGCTGTGACTTGTGTATACTGCAGTGTGCAAACACCACTTGTGATGATGTGAGAAAGAGGCAGTGCAAAGAACAGCTGCTCATTTGGGCCACAACAGATTGTGGTCGGCATATTTTATAGTGGCGCTGATATAAATACATGAGTTTTGGAACCAACTTTTAAACATGTTTTTCTACAAACCTTCTAAAAAACCTTTTTATTCAAGAAAAGAAGCTAAAACTCTAACATACTATAACAATGTGAGCAAATAAGTTTAAAATTGAGATTTACATCAAGATTATAAATTTGATCAGGAATTTTGGACGCATTTTAATTGATTGGTGCAAGGATAGATGGTCAACACTGAGCTGGGTTAAAGGTCGCAGATTTAACAAAACTGATAGCCATGGCCTTAGACAAGGACATATCACCATCCCTCTTGGACATAAAAGTTACAAAAACAACATCTGTGATAAACCACAGGATCTAGGTTACCTCTCTGAGTTTATCTAAAAAAAACAAGTCATTGAATCTTAAGATTATTCTCTGCAGCAAATCTCTGTATTGAATATGTAAGAAAAAAAAACAATAAAAAATAAACAAAACAAACTGCAGATATCTGTATTGTCCTAAATCATGAATGAGACAGCGACATTTGGCATATGAATGTCTGTCTCTTTGGCAACGTCCAGTTTATTTATAGGGGAAAACATGGGGATCTTGCTCAAAGGCCTCTAAGTCCAGGCTAGTTTATCAAAGTGACAGACTGGCATGTTATTGTATCCATGGGCCTGCTCTGAAAGCAGCATTACAGTCGTTTAACAATATATTGCATACACGAATAGACAAGTAAGTCAATACTGTCGTCCATTAGTAGTTTTCACCTCATCTTTCTGATGACTTGTGTAAACTTTCACACTCCATTAGTTAGACCATAGACATGGACCTGTGTGAATTCATGTGCTCATGTACACACAGTCATCAGGCTCAGTCTGGCTCTTTATAGAAACAAGTTGCATGTTAAGTTCCACTGGATGTGAAAATAAAACCCAAATATCTCATTTATGATACAAACGTGCACCTATACTATAATTTGATCTTAAGTAAAGTTTGTATAGAATAGAAACACATAGAAACACAGCCTGGCAGGGGCACTGACTGAGATGTGGTCACGCATTTAAATATAAGAAAGTTATTTTCTTCTCCTTGAGGTTTTCCTAACCTTCTTTTCCCCCTGTTGAGGTCTTTTTCATTTCCATCCTCCCTCTGCTTTTTTTTGTCCCACCCTTTTTTCTTTGTCCTTGCTGGGGCAGCAGGAGTGGGGCCTACAGAAGTGCTGTGCTAAGCTTGAAGTTGCAGAGCCTGGCGTCAGGGAAAAATACAAGCTGAGCTCTCATGCAAAGTGGACACACCAGGAGCTAAGCCCTGCGGCTGTACTTTCTGGACTTTTATCTTCAAGACAAAACTATGTGCAGAGGGTTACAGATTTTTTTTTTATCTGACAGAGACTTTTTCTTTGAAGACACATGCAGCTTCAGAGGACGTTTGTGAGAAACTGAGAATGAACGAGGGAGTAACATGTCAGTAAATAAAACTGCATGCGTGCACAATCTTCTGTATTAGTTTCTGTTGTTTCTCTCTTGGGGATATAGTTCCTCCTTTATTGTCAAGGCACAAAGTAAAATAAAAAAATAAAAAGAAAGTAAAGAGTAAAATTAAAAGGCAAATTCTGCTAAATGTTGCAAATTGTTTTGTGTGAATTCATTCTTCATTCATCTAAGTCAGATAGGAACAAAATCTATAGCTGGTTGTCTCACCGGTGGTTGTTGTGTGTATGATCGGCCCCAGGACTGGGAAGTCACAGGTGCGTGGGGTAAGGTCCTTCCCAGGCCTCCTGTTTCCACAGTGGGAGACTGAGAGCGCTTGCCTCGGCGCACCATTGGTTCCTCCACTTCTCTAGCGCTAGTATTGATCCGACGCATGTACACCTAGGAGAGTGAGCAACACAAAAGAGTGACATCATGCAGCCATGAAGTCGTACACTCCTTTATTCCACTTTATTTTTTACTTTTGTGTGAGGACTCCAGTCATTCTCTCACCTCAGCAGGGGATGGCTTGGCTCCCTTCTGTGCTGCAGCATTCCCACCAGCCCCTGTGCTGCTGTTCGTTTCTTCCATATCGAAAGTGGTCGCCCGGTAAGCCCTCCATGTTGTTGTGGCTTCTCCCTCGTCTTCAGACCCTCCGTCTGTTATCGACTTAGTGGCTCCTTTTCCTCGGGTTGTCTCATCCACTGATGTAGCACCTTTGTTCCTCCAGGTGCTTCTCACAGTCACATTCTTCATGTCTAGTAAACTGTCTTCTTGGGAGTGCTGGCTTTGTCTTTGGCTTCTCCAGCTGGTGACTGTGGTGGTGCTGCTGCTGCTGCTCTCAAAGCCCGACTCGGTGTCGTTGAAGTCTGTGGACGTTGTGTCTGGAGACTGGAGGCTGAAGTTGCTGCGCTGACAGCACAGATGGCTGGTGGTGGTCTCCACTCTGGAGGTGTTGTGGAGTTTGGACTTTGATGAGGAATCACTGTGGTCATCTGCCCCACAGTCCTGGTCCTGGCAAGGTCGCAAGGTGATCTCACTCTTGGGGATGGAGATTTCATACGGGACGGAAATACTGCCATGGTGCTCATTGCTGGGACCTGTCAATGAGTAAAATGGTATTACAAATTAAAAAAAAACTTTTCATACATGCAACAGTAAAGAAGTGTTATTAATAATATTTTTTTTTCGCTAGCCTTTTACCTGTAGAGGTACTGCAGAGAGAACTGGTTTGTGGGTAGTTTATTTTTTAAACTCACCTATCACGATGTTACTGGTAGAGGTGTGTCGCTCTTTGACAGGCATGGGTTCACTGCACACACTGCTGCTGCGGCTGCTGGTTCTGGAGGAGCTTGGGTCATTAGGGTAGATGGTTATACTACTGGTCATTTTACTGGTGGAGGTCACAATGGGCTTTGTGGAGATTTTGGGTTTGCCGTTGGTAGGCAAAGGTTCTGAAATCATCATTTCCTTCCTGTCAATCTCAACTATAGCAGGCTTGATGACGGCCTTCGACCTCAGCGCCTCACGTGGGCTGCACACTCGCTGGATCTCAATTGCTTGTGAAGTAAGCATGGCCCCGTGGTGGCCCCCGTCCCCGAACTGCGCCCTGCTGTGGAGTTCTTCATCAAACGAACTCCTGGAGGAAGAGCCCTCTGAATGCGAATCATGGACATGGGAGTATCTTGGATATCTGGAGCTTGAGGTCCTACTGCTTATGGTCGTAGTAGTCTTCTCAACCACAGGCTCTGGCTCAGAGGGCCTTGAACCAGTAGATTCAGTTTCAGAGGCAGAGGAGTGACCCTCTGACCCCTGGTCGTTGGGCTGCAGAGGAGTGACGTGTGATCTGTAGGCTGTGTACGATCCATTGGCTTTGGACAGGGTGGAGGAGACAGAGGCTGATTCCTGAACCTGGTCTATTGATTCTTGATCTGAGGCAGACGCCGTGTCCTTCTCTAGCGCAGAGATGCTGTTGATGTTACCAGAGCTGTCAGGCATTACATCAGAGTTGTTTGATTCGCTATCACTACCTACATACAACTTGGAAAACTTTTCTACTCTGCTCTTTTTCATCTCTCCATCCGTCTGTTTGTGAGTTGTCCTAAGCGGCTTCTGGTCGTTCGCAGCTGGAGGGTAGCGACTAAGAACAGACACTTTTTTGACATCACTAGAAGATGAACTGAACGTGGCTCCTCTTGACTTCTCCTCAGCTCCTCGTCCTGTGTCTCTTATTCCATTATCAGATGAAATTGCAGTAGTTGGGGTTTTGGGTGTCCTCCTGCTCTTGTGAGCAGAGTGAGCAGGACTAAGAGCTCTCCTCACAGACTTAGGAGACCTCTCCTCTTTGCCCAGCTCTCTGTTCCTCAGCATAGTCTCTCTTTTATGCTGAGGAGAGAGCTCCCTGTTCCTGTGTTTGGGGGAGCCCTGTTCTGAGACAGTCGCAGCGCTCCAGTATTTAGGCTTCTCTTGTCTGAAACCACTTCTCACAATAACTTCTTCATTCTCTGCTTTGCCGTTCTCCAGGACATTGGTGGGGCTGTTACTGCTTCCATTGCCATGTTTATCCATATTACTAGGTCCTTTTTCGCACAGCTGGGTCCTGAGCTGCTCCACTTGCTCACTCAGTTGGCGAGCCCGGTTTCGTTCCATCTGGAACTTCTCGAGAAGTTCGCCATTTTTGGACTCAGAGTTCTTCAAATCGCCCTCAACAATCTCAAGCTGTTTAAGGCGATTCTTCAGCCTCTCTATCTCTTGGGTCAGCTCCTTTACTTTGTTGTCCTCCTCCTGTGAGCCTTCCAGACCGCTGTTCTTCTCATTTTCAGATTTGTTCACAAGACAGATGTCGTCATCGGGCGACTTGAAGTAGTCAAGGTTCTTCTTGTGTCCAGCCAGTTTGCTGGAAAGGATCCCTGTGGATGAAAGCTCATCTTCAATTCGTGACCGCATGAGATCGGCCCGGCCTGGGTCTGCTGACATGCCAAGGCGATTCTTCTGGAGCTCCAGTTTTTCTGTCAGCTTGAGAATGATCTTCTCGTCCTCTCTCTGTTTCTCTAGTAGCCTCTTGCGCTCACTCACAAAAGTCTGGGTGAATCCCTTGAGCTTCTCAAGCTCCATCGCCAAAGCCTGCTCTGCTCTGTCCAGCTTTGTCTCAGACCCTTCCACCTCCTTCAAACGGGCTTTCAGACTCTCCAACTCAGACGAGAGCTTCTTAGTCAGGTTCTTCTCCTCATTGAGGCTGAGGCAGAGTTGGCTGCAGTCAGATTTGCTTTTTCCAAAAGCTTCTTCCAGTTTCTCCAGTTCAGCCATTCTACGTTGTAGACGTTCAATCTCAGCCTTTAGCTCCTTTGTCAGGTTTTCCTCCTCTTCCAGTTTCTCTCTGACTGTGCGGCAGAGGTCCTCAGCTTTGCGTACCTCCTCATCTTTTCCCTGGATCTTCAGAAGACGTTTCCTCAGGGCCTCAACGTCACCAAGCAGGGAAGAGTTGCTGCCCTCTGCCTGGATGATCTTGTCCTGTAGAGGAGAAAGATTTCAGCCATTCGTGAATCTACTGTGCTTGTGAAATGCACACACATACACAAAAGTCACAAATGAACCAGTACTGACCTGTATGTCGAGCAGCTCGTCCTCAGACTTCTGCAGTTTGTTGGTGGCTTCTTCAAGTTCATCCAGCCTTCGGCCAAGACTCTGCAGCTTGTGCCGCAAGTGGCGATGTGTCATGTCTTTATGATCAGACATGACTACAAACTTTTAAGTTTTGTTGCTTATGTTTATTATGAGGCTCAGATTATTTGATGACAGCGTTGTGGGGGGTCCACATTTGTGTAGTAGTCCTTTAGGCTCTCCAGGAAATACTCTTTTCTCTTGGTGGCCTGTCTTGCTTTCTTTTAGCGACTGTCGTTTTAAAGCTTTGGGGATCCTTCAGAGCGGTGTTTAGCAGGCAAATCTGTCATCTGTAGGAGGAACAGAGGAAACAACAGTTAGTCGTTGCTAATTTGTCAATGATAGTCATTTGCATTCTCAAAAGGGAAGAAAAGGAGAGAGAGGAGATCAGCTGACTGTGCACTGGAAGAGACAAGTGTACTGTATGATTGTACAGTTCCATCTAATTGCTATGATACAAAACCATAGGACAGGACAAAATGAAGCCAAACACCAACGCATCGACTATAAAAACACACACAATTTGGCATTGCGCAAATAAATCTTGCTCTGGCTAGATTTCTCTTTTGTTCAGTGACAATGACCTGCACAGCTTTTCTTTTTTTACCGTTGGACCACTATGTATGTCACCTTGTCTGTCCTACAAAGGAGTCACGTGTGTTAGTATAGGGGTTTCAGCATGCCTGTACAGGCATACTCACAACACACACACATGCATGCATGCACACATGCACACACGCACACACGCACTTTCTTTTCTCCCTTGTTGTATCCAGCATCGATTTCTGCTTGCCTGCTTACTTCTGCTGACAGCAGCATATCTCAATAACACCGACCTCCTTCTCATACCCTGTCTGCAGACATACACAGCCATCACCGTGGTAACCACATCTCAGTCCCGTTAGAACATGACACCATTCTGAAAACGACTGCTACAAATATGGATATTGAAGCTCTGTGTCCTTAACTGTGGTACTCAGTACAGTCACAGGTTGGCTCATGTCCGTGTTTCTACAGCCATTACAATTTGCTGGTTTCCATCTGTGGGCCCAGCGTGGTTCAATGTGATGAGAACATGGACTATTAGCACACAGCAGTCTACCTGTCAGCATGGCCTCCATAAATCTAAAGACGGATGCTTTTGGATTTATACATGATTCAGGTGGCAGGCTTTCCTGCTCCTTCTAAATCCTATTACTCCCCCTCCCCCTCGTCATTCAGCTGAGCTTCCCCCACTGACCGCAGAAGGAAATTGACCTGAGGCTAGAACATAGCATCTGCACACATCATCACTTATCGATCCCTTGACAGCCAGCCACCACTACATGTCTCTTCTTCCTCCTCATACACAGTGGCATTTTCAAAGGCTGCCTTTTAAAGCTAAAAAACACTACACATAAAGACTACTGAAGTTTTCCTTCACGTTAAATCACTTTTAACACTGTGAAAACAACAGCTAAAGCAGTAAATTTACTAAGTCTTTGAATTGTGCGTACATGGTATACAGGTATAACTTGCCATTATGGTTTGCTCCGGCAAGGCTTCGTATATTTCATTTCATCATTTCATTTGGTGTAAAAAACCCAAACCACTCTCCCCACAATTCATTGAAAGACTTGCTGAACATAAACCAAGGCAATGAGCTTTGAAAGTCAATATGGCAACAATTACTTTATGAAGAAGTACAATCTGAATTCAAAGCATTCAGCTGCAGCATTTTAATTATTCTTTACTTTCATGAGGTCTGGTGGTTTGGTAATCTTTTCAGTGCAGTGCAAGACTTGATGGAAAAAATGGACGTGGAGTGAAGAGGGAGCAGGGGAGAAGACAAATGGGGAAAAACATCGAAGAGAAAACTGCTAGCCTAGCTGTCCGCTTAAATGCCAAAACACCTTAGTCAATAAAGTCATTTTTGTGTTGCATTAGCTTTGCCCAGCTGTGGCTTGTTAAGTGAGTTGTAGACCAATTTTTCTTTGTTGTCTTGAGGTGGTCACTGTGGTCCAAACCTGTCTTGACTGATCCCATTCCAGTGGAGTAAAAATACTATGAAAAAAATTCCCATGTATCCATTAAAAACAGAAAGCACTCGTTGGCAACAAAAATAGTTCAATTCTTTATGACAGCTCTTCAGACTACACTATGCAGCTCAGGGAAAATAAAACCACTGAAAAGCTTATGAGAATGACAATGGGCCTACGGAGAAAAAGTGATTCCGGGACACCAGAGAGGAGTGATATTTTTACGATCCGGTGGTCCTACTGTCCTGTTCCACAACATCCTTCAAGTTCAGTCAATGTAATATTTACCTCAACAGATTTCTGATTGGATTGTAGATGCTTCCGGATGATTTTTGAAGTTCGGTGACTCTGTTAGAGTCTCGTCCTGGTTAATAATGACGTTTTCGCTAGGTCCAGCTACTCCTGGCTTGGCAGGCTGCCTACCTCTCCTCTCATTCTCCCTTTATTTCTCTGCCAGCTCTCTCTACCTCCCTCCCTCATCTCTCCCCTCCATCGCTCTCTCTCAGACACGCACACCGGCGTGGCCAAGTGGGCGCTTTTAAGGGGCGGCGGTGCGTGCAAAGCGACTATGGCAAGGGCCCGCCTCTGCCAAACCAATCAACATACCTGATTCACTTATCGCAGGGCTGGGGCCTCATTAACTATTTTCACAACAAGACCGGAGGGAATTTGAAGGATGGAGGTTGAGGTGAGAAAGAGAAGAGACAAAACCAGTGAAACAAAGAGAGGTGAGAAGTGAAGAAATGATGGAGAAGAGATCTAAGTATTAAAATCACAAATTCATTTCCATTACAACCACGACCCATATAGACAAGTGCTCATAAACTCTAATATTTCTATATACTTTGATTTTCCAGTCCTGGATACCTATTAATCAGGGGGATATAGTAACATTTATTAGTTATCATCATGATTGCAGCATAATAAGCAAAAGATGAGAATTAGTCTGACCAGGAGCAGGTCTGGAAACACGAAGGGAAAGAAGGAACTAAGGAACTAAGGTGGGAGGCGGGTTGCTGAGGTATTCAGTGCTTGGCTCATGTTGAGCACAGAGTTTCATTCCCCTGTTCTGTGCTTTGTTTGACAATTATGGAAAACCTGGAGGGGGGTAAGGGGCTGTGAGGCAAAGTAACTGACCCTTTTTATGCAGACGCATTCCTAATGATGGACTAACCAGGGCACTGCCAGTCCCTCGCTCTGCCTTGAATGCTCTTAACCAGGCCACTAACGGGCTCTCTTAGGCCCTGTCTCTGCTGAAGCTCATTTCAAACCAGGGCATTGTGTGGGTCTGAGAGCTGGGACTCTGAGAATACATGAAAATGTTTCTAAGATTTTGCTTTATCTACTCTGAGCATCAGGACTTTGGTTTCTAAACACATCCCCCTGACTGTCTTTTTTGCAATAGTTGCATTGTCTTGATTATGCAGCGGAACCTGTGAACATTTTGTGACCACAAGACCACAGGGTATTGTCTGCATCAGAAAACACTCTCAAAACAGCTTAAAACAAGCCCCAACTGGCTGCTCAGTACAACACTGTGCTACTCTGGCACCTTCCACTTCCTGAAACCTGGACAGGAAGTTCCCTACTTGACCTTGCGCTCCATTTTGCACTCCTGCTGCTGCCGTTGTTATGAGACGCAGGTCACTGAGACTGTTGACCGGCAGGAAAAGGGTAGACTGCCGGAGAGCATAGCTAATTTGAGATAAACTCTATAAGTAGAATAAGTCAATGGCCACTGCTTACATTATCAGCACATTTATTAACATCTAGTTAAAATCTAAATCCTTAATTCATCTAGTCTAAGGGTTTTATTTTCATCACATAAAAAGGCATGCTTTTCAGTGACTGCAGCATCTTTCATTCACTTTATTTAGAAGGAAATATGTTACTTCCACACTCAGCAATTGCTACTCTCTTTGCCTGTAGGGGGCGACATAAATGGAAATTCAACTTCTGCTGTTCATTTCCTTTCCTGTAGGTGGCTTAGGTTGGCATGTGTAAAACTGCTTACAGCCTCCCATGAGATGAATCTGCAGCTTGCAACACGTGAGTTACAAAGCATGTGACAGAGTTGTCTAAAGAAAGATAAAATGAGGACCAAACAGATGTTGAAAGATCGAGGGACTGTAAAACTTTGAGAGAGTGCAAGCAGAGTGGATGGACCTCTTCAACACACACACACACACACCAAGGTTACAATCATATACCATATCATTAGGGCTTTAGCCACTCTCTTCCTGCCTGCCTGTTGCCTTCAGTACATTCTGTTCTCTCCATGAAAGAGAGAAGGAAGGGAAGAAAGAAAGAAGAAAAAAAATCCCCTCTTTTGCACTTGACATTAGGTTGGAACTTCTGGGTTTGAAGCTCTTCTGCCTCATAAACTGTAGTTAATAAAGGGCCCAAGTCCAATCAAAATGTCCCAACCACATCTT
>OMNW01008564.1:0-11740 GCA_900303245.1 Selene dorsalis
TTTTCCCCAGCTTTGAGGCCCTTATGTCACAACGAGTTGTAACATTTGTAAAACCATCTACATTTCTTCACTGGCTGCACTTCCTGAAATTGTTGAAATTTTACTGGCTTTTGCATAACTCTTATTTTTAACTGACAACCCTAATGGAGAGTGTAGCATTTGTTTCTTTTCACTTTACCTTTATAATTATCAACATAAACATAAATTAATAAGGAGGATATCACGTGTGACACTGAAGCAAAAAAAAAAAACAAAAAAAAAAAACTCTTCTGATGAAACATACTCGCACACACTCTTTCAAATTACTGATGCCCTAATCCTCATTTGCTTTTTTTCTTGCCCCTTTTGCAAAACTCATACATTTGATCTCTGTGTTTCCACAAGACAAGAGGAGGGAGAGAGTGGCAGCCCAGTGCATGCACATTGCACGTATACGTGTTGTTACTGTAATATTCCTACCCAGGTAACTGTCAGGCTCTATAAACTTTGGTTGATAAGACTTCTTGTCTGTGTTTGTATAGAGCATGTAGCCTCCTCTCCATTGGTTGGCACCAACAATACCCATCTGAATTCCCTGCAACACAGACAGAAATGTAAAGAACATGTCCCATAAAACAACTCCTGTTAAACCATGTAGCTGTAGCTGTTTGCTTTTGAGCTACCAAAGAGTGACATGTAGAATCATGAGTAAATGAGAGTCTGTGTTTTGCAGACTTCATTATCCAGTGGATTTCTGGTGTGTTTGTTTTAATTACCTGAGGTCCAAGAGCAGCACTGAATCCCCTTTGAGCCATTTCCATTTCCAATGTATCACCACTGGACTGAGATCCTGTAATAGTAAAAGAAACAAGCACTTACCGTTTCTTCCTCTCAATTAAAACAGTATTTCACCACCCGTTCAATAAACTGAACTCTAATAAGCATTTGTAGAAGCTACAGCAAGTTCACATCTGTACCTTCAATGGAAAAGATCTTGTCCTGCAAAGTCTCCCTTATCTTTTCAAGTGCTTGAAAGCTCTGCACTTGAAACAGGTGGTCTCCCAAGGGTTTAGATGCAATAGTTTCAAGTTCGCTTTTTGCAGAAGGTTTATAAAATGCATTCCCAACCTAGAAATTTTGAGAAAATATAAGTAATACTTGTTTATTTACTAATTGACTGTTGACAAAGAGATCAGAATAGGTAATGGGTGTCTTAAGTAAAATAAGGTGACAGGTTTTAACCACGTCATAAAAGACCTTTTAGTTTTAATTACTAGCAAATTGACAGAGAGGTCTCTGATAGACAAGCCATCTTTTAATAGAAACTAAAGTCAACAAAACTACAACAATAACAAACACTTTTTTCCCCAAGTTTAGTACAGTAGAGTTGGTAGACGCTATTGACGGCACTGGTAGTGACTAAATATATAAAACAACATACAAGGCCTATGTTTGAAAATTCATTATGCATTATGCATTATGCATCTGACTTAACAGTACATCTTACCCCAATTGCGAATCGAACTATCTCTTTCTGATCAGCTAAGGCTATTGCATCTGGCAAATTATGACCGTCCTGAGACTCTCCATCAGTAATGACGATCAAGTTCCTTTTTGCATTTGGTCTGGAACCTGCTGTTGGAGTGAAAATGTTGTTGCTGTCAAAACAAGAAAGATATTATTTCAAGAGCACTTTTTACTTTTCTGTCAACATTGTGGCAACAATTGTCACTTTCCTAGACATCTGTAGTTTTTTTGCATTTCAAAATACGTCAACTCAGCACATACCTGAGTGCACATATCTCAGTAATGCAATTATATTGGCTTAATGTTCCACATTTAGCTCTGCTAGTTGTCCAGGAATGTAGACTGAACAGCACATCTGTTTTAATTGAATGACAGTACTTAAAGTGTCCATCCTTTGACAAGGAAATTCTTATATCATGCTTTAGTATCATATCACAACCTACACCACATGGTTGATGGCCCTAGCTGTCGCAGTTCCTCCTCCTTGCTGATATATTCGATTGATCTGAGACTCCCAACGCGTAGATGAGAATGTATTGAAGTAATAGTGGACATTGGGTGCTGATGAAAACTGGGCAATAGCAAACTGCAAAAAGAGGAGAAAATGTGTGATAAAATAAATATTAAATGGTTTTGGAAACCTTTACAAGCTGTGGAAGTATGTATTTTTTCAACACTGCCACTTAAGTGGATTCGTTGTGTCCTCACAGTAGCTTATGTGACAGTAGGAACACACTTATTTTTTACCTGTACACTTTTCCCCTTTGTACTTCTTCCAAGAAATGAGCGGACCAGATTTTTAACAAAATCCTTCATTTTTCGAAACTCTTCATCGTATACGCTGCCTGAACCATCCAACAGAAATGCAATGTCTGCATCCTGGCAATCTGTCAAAGACATAGGTCAGAGGTTAGAATGATCAGATTCACCTTCATGGCTTCTCAATAAATGGGCTATGCTGACTACTTGATACCTATGAAGTTTCCTTTTCAAGTCCCCTTGTCACTAAAACCTTTTAATTTTGTGAAAGTTCATACAATTAATTATGTAGCGTGGGGACTTTGAATAAAAACGCAGAGGCCAATAGGTCAGAGTCATTTAGGTGAGACGCCCAAAGTAATAAGTGAGCTCGTGGCCAACAGGTGTGGATTCTGCAGGCTGCCTCCACAAAGACTGGTGCAGGAGCTGATAGTGTTTTTGTACATTTGGGGGTGAGATTAGCCCAACCTGTGGTTTTCATTACTCACTGGGCTATGTTTATATTCATTCATTTTTTGTGTTAAGGGTGCAAATGCCCTGAGGAGTAACAATGAATGGAAGAAACGTAAAAGGATGACCATGTTTAGTATTTTTCCATTAAATCTAGACATGCTTGTTGAAGTGTTTTGAAAATGCAGATACATAAAAATCTATGTCAAAAAGGTCACTTACAAAGTGTATAGTGACATGAACACACTGAAAACATGTTCGCACCTTCCTTTCTGTATAAGGTATTTACCTTCAATAGAAGATGGTATAGCAGGTCCAAGAATATCGTTTGAGTATATTCTAAAGCACACACCATTGTACATGGTGATACCACTGCACTCCTTTGGGATGGTTGGGCCACATGCCTGAAAGGAGACAATATCAAATTTACATTCAATACATTGATTGTTTTCCCCGAAGAATTCATTGCTATTAACAGTGCTCTGGAAATCTCTGTAGTTTACAAACTCACCAAAGTGTCTCGTCCATCAGGATCGCTTGTCATTGTCAAACCAAGGGACATGTTGACTGCAAACTCTGGCACTGAAGTATAAACATGTAACACTTGTGTTTGGAAAAACTTAATACTAATGTTTATTGGCATAATCCTTCACAGTGTAAGTTTGTAGACTTTCTTTTAAGAGATTTAAAAGTCAATAGTTACATACCTATAGGAGACAATTTTTGACACTGTCCTCTTCCAGTGGAGCACTTGTATATTTCCCCCCTTCCATTTGGTAAGTACTGTGCAAGGGGAGCACTGACAAGCAAACTGAGAAAGTAAAAAACAGACAAACATGTGAGAGAACCAGTTTGGTGAAGACAAATTAAGCTTATATTTTTGCGATGATAAAATGCTGTCTGACTTACTCTGACTGTCTTTGCACAACTTGGTAGCCAAAACCGGATGCTCCATTACTCCAGGACTTCCAAGCCTCAGGTTCGATATTAAAACAAAGTGCAGCTTTGAGAACTAAAAAATGAAAAGGAAAGATTGGAATATGTTTTCAAGCCATTATAAATGGTATGAAAATGTTATTATAGCTCACATCACCACTAGGGCGCACTGTAGTCAGAAAATAACTCTAAATGAAATATTCAAAAAACATAATCCAAATTACATTCTTGAGACAGAGTCTTTCCATCATAAAATGCTGTTTTACATATAATACTAACTTTAATGTGAAATAACATGGGAACATGAAGGACTTCCTGATCACTGTGGGATTTTCTAACAATGACTGTTTTGTTGCAGAAGTAAAGCCTTCCTCTTTTCTCCTTATCTGGTCAACATCTTAACCAAGTAAAAAAGAAAGCATTCTTATTGTAGGCAAAAGCCTGTTAGGAGGCAAAAACTAGACAAGTATGACAGTGTTAAAACAGACAAACGTAGCAGTACATAGGTATTACAGTGTTAAAAGCAACACAACACAACAGTTGCAGAGCAGTACAACTACAGAGGGAGGGAGACAGAATAACAACAAAATCGTCAATATGATACAAAAGCTTACAAAATCTACATATTTGTGTTACAGTCAACAACTTTACAAGTGATCTCGTGAATAGATAACAGTGGTTTTACAGAGCCTAATACTGACATTGGTCCAAAATGTCTGATACATGTCAAAGAACTTTGGCATCGTATCCATTTTAAAATCATGGCGATTCATGTGCGAGCTGATGAATGATTACAACACTATGGAGTAATACACATAAGTCCTGCGTTCCTTTTCTCTGTTAAGTTACTGTAGGGAAACATTAAAAATATATCCATCATCTCTTTTGGTGGTTTGACACAGTTTTTGTCAGCCATAAGTCCATAAGTCAGCTATCACTACCTCCTGAGTGGACTGATGAGTATGTGATGACTTGGTCAAGATATTTTTTGTCATTGTGTCACAAGATGTGTAGGCTGAACAAGTAAATTTTCAAGAAGCTGACTTATCACTGCTTTAGCTTGTTAATAGTCCATTTGAATTAAAACACAATAAAAAGGCATATCTGCCTCTAAAGGCCGTGACCCGTCAAGAGACAGCCTGATGGTAATTGTCTCTCCTAATGAGTTCAGATTCCTGCTGGTGTCATCTAAATGCTATAACCTGACATAATTCTTGATGAGATATCACATTTACATCTGAGTTTAGATGACATATGGAAACTAAAATTTGCTGGCATTATTTGCTGATTCATACAATACTTCCTGGTTACTTGTATTCAATATTGAGACAGGTGTTTTACATTGTGTAAGCTTCTTCATATTGTCACAGTAGTTTTTTACATAACTACTTGTGACAAAATGAAACAAAATGCCTACAAATTAAATTGCTGGCACAAATACTGATAAAGACACAGTGACAGACAAAATCTGAATTTTCAAACTTGTCTTACCTGACAATATTAATGCAGTAGTAATTATGTAGTCCATTGTATTCCTCCCATGGAAATGGTACCAGTATGATACGGTCTCTGAGCTCAGTGTATTTCTACTGCCCAAGAGGGAGATGTTGAAAGCAGAAATCCTCAAATGACTGTTATTACCCAGATGAACAACTCAGAGGAACTAATGTGTAGGAGGAGTTACAGTGTTAACCTTCAGCTAGATGTGAGAACATACATGTTGACATTTGATTGCACAAACCATGGACATTTTCTTTTATTATTATTAATTTATTTATTCAAACATTATTTAACTGAGTCCTTTAATACTTTATTTCCCATGTCTCCAAGTAGGAAGAATTCATTTTACAAATAAGTTTCAGATGATACCAAAAGGGTCCTCAAATGTCCACCCAGACCAAACCCTTATTACCGATGCAAACGTGAACAATGCCAACCACCAACCCGCATTTACCATATGTGGCGGAATTTTTTTTTTTTTTTCCACCCAAGATTAAAGCGACGCTTGTTTCCGTATTCGTAAAGGAAGGGGTGGGTCTGTAGTTCTGTCCAGTTCTGCCGAGACCTCGTCTACACGGAAGTGGGCATCGTTTCACCAGTAGAAAGTATTTGGACCGATGCGGAAGCGACGGACTTGTCTCGGACACAGGCCAGGAGAGACAGACTACACTAGGTACTGGCCGTTTCCCAGAGGATTGGAAAAGTCAGTGTTGATGACTGGCTGGATGCGTGTCATCCATCCTCCACGCCAATATAGTTAGGCAACGCTGGTGGTTTTGCATGAGGCAGCCTGGCATCACACGGCCATAGCATGGCTCAGCAACCCGCCTGTCTCCCTCCTGAGTCATGACTGACCCAGTGCAGGGCTAAGGCACATCAATTCTGATCAAAATAATAAAACAAGAACTGAAAATATGAACTTATAAGGCTTTAAATTCTGCACTGGGGGAAACAAAAAGATTAGCATGCACAACCAAAACATCTGAAAATGACTTTTAATTCAAGAAATTTTAATTGAAAGTTTTCTTGCAGGCTATTTCAATGCAAATATCTTTACAAATCTTGTGTTTTTATTGAGGTATTTTGTCGGTGTAGCCCACTCTTCTCTTTCTAACAGTGCTGTTTGCATCGTTTGAAAATGAAGTGACGTTTTATCAGCAGGTCTGAGTCTGTTATTTAGTTCTACTTTACCAGGAGGATATCAGCCAGCCAGCCAGCCATTCAAGGGAACCATGCAATACTTCTAAAAATAAAAAGGCTCATTCCTCCTTTTGCTTGACTTCCTCTGTGTTATCTCATCCCAGCTGTTGGAACATTTGAGCACCAACAATGAGTTGGTTGAATGACAATAGGTTTTTATAGATGAATCATTATAGATGTTCTGTGGATGTCACTGCTGTGAACATGAACCAGCAGGTTTACGGCCAGTGAAATATATGTTGATACCGTGCTATTTCGCAATTTACACAAACAAATAGAGGAAGACAAGAATTTGGCTGATCGACAGTTTGTGAAATTACAATAGTAAACCACCACACTGAATTCAGTATTAGATAGATAAATCAAGTAACACTGCATTTTTCAAATCTGTCACAAATATCTGCATGTTGAAATATTCAGCCCAGAACCTTAGTTCAGGAAGTCAGCCTCTTTTCCTGCTACGCCTCAGTGGTGATAAATGCTGCATTTTTAGTGTAACCCAAAGACAAACTCTTTGACCAACTTTGTTTCACATCACAACATTTTGGGACTTTCGGTTTCACGTGACCTGTCTGGGTGAGAACGTGAGAGTGATATAAAGTGCAAGTAAATTAACTATGTCTATGTGCAACCTTTGCCAGGCTCACTGCTTGACCCTTTCCTGCCAAGCAAAGACGATCGAGAAAGGTCAAGAAAAGGTCAAGGATCAGTGCACTGTATTGCTGCGTCTGGATTGGATTTCTAAGGGCAGGTTAGCAATGTTGTCACATGCTCTCCAAGTCTCTATGTGAGTGTGAGTGTGAGTGTTAAAAGTACATAACTGCATATACCCCAGTTATCTTCCTCCATATGCCCTTTCAAATGACCTCTGGATACCAAGATGCTCTTCTCTGTTCATTTTTAACGAACTGCATTTGTATATTATTCGAAAACTTTATTCAATTTTAAGTACACTGTTTACAAAGATGTCTTTTACTAGGATGTGCAGAATGCAGCAATGTGCACGGATTATGTATAATGACGCTTTAAGTAGATTTGTTCTTTATCAGATATCCAAGTAATATCCTACTTCTTTCTGCCCTATTTATACCATAACATTTCTACTTTTATTTCCACCATACTACAGCACTCTGTTGCTTTCTCTGCCATTCACTGACATACTCTTTGCCCTTTCACTGGCTGCTCACTACCATGTTCCTCCAGCCCCAGTCTCTCTGAATGTCACGGGCCGTCTCTGGTTGCGTCCTGATCTTTTTATAGCTGGGCAGCTGAAATGTGAGGGGTCACAATGGGAGGATAAATACAAGGGCCAGTGGGCTGGAGGGGTGTCGCAGACGAAGGCCGGATCTTCTCCCTCCCTCTCTCTTCTCTCAGCTCTCCTCCTAAACTCAAAGGTAAAAGGACAGAAAACTACAACTATGACACACACGCATCGCTTTTATTGGCTTTCTGTTTTACATCTTGTTCTTCTGAGGCCAGAGGCACTTTGACACCCGCTAGTTATAATTTGTCTCCGAAACCGATTTGTGGTTAGTTAAACAAGAACCATATTTAACCCACATGCTTCAGTTTTGTCACCTATCTGTAACTCACTCGACAGAGAGGAAGTTATCACACTTAAACTATTCAAGAATGAATTGCTTCACTTGCACTGCAGTCCACACTTTTACATTTCTCCCTTAGTATTTTGTATTTTTTACGTATATTCTTGGTACACAACACGCTAACTGAACTGACTGCTATACTATGCTAAAGCTATGTTCTCACTTCTGTGATGCATTCAAAGTTTCCACTGCATTGGTGCAATACATTGTTCACCAGCTTGACTGAGCCTTTATTTTTAAACATGTTTGTCTGTATTTGTGCAGTTACTAATCTTCCTGTTGCCTACAGGGCTTCCGATGAGTGAGTAGTTGTGTGTAGTTACACAATGCTCTTTAATGTAATGTCTTCATACTGAGCCTTAGTGCTCTCATTGGTTTGCAGCAGCACACTGTGTATATTTAGTCCAACCTATTGATAGTGGAGGCACAGACAGGGGAAAAGAGAGGGTGGGTGTGTGTTGAGAAGGTGTGGGTCAGAAGAGGAATGAGGAGGGAAGGGGAACAGAAAGGTCAGGGATAAGAGGCTGGGAAATGGAATAGGTCATCCACATGCTTGTCGTGATTTTTCAAGGGTGGTCCGATATATGGGGGGAGGGTGGAGGGCTCTTTGACACTGGATCCCTTGTGCTGCTGCATATTGTGCCTGGGAAATAGTGAATGACCACAGCCTATAATGTTACTTCAGCAGTTACCGATGCAAAAACATAGTTGGGGTATAACCTGGTTTCACTTCGCAAACAGCAGAAGTCAGACAGGAAAACGCTAAACCGTATAGCAAAACTATCAAACCACTTCCGTCCCACTGAACCTTCTTCTAGTGCTCATCAAGCAGTTTCCCAAGGCTTGTTAAGAACCACAACCTTTCGAGTGCAGTTCAAACTCATGTCGAACCGCTGTCCTCTGTGTATCTTCCTTTGTAACACTATAAAGTCTTTCCTCATCATCTCACCCCTGGTCTTATTTCTCCTCCTATCCAGAGTCAGGATGCCTCACGCATACCCCTTCCTCACTCCTGAGCAGAAGAAGGAGCTCAGCGATATTGCTCACAAGATTGTCGCTCCCGGCAAGGGAATCCTCGCTGCTGATGAGTCCACCGGTAAATTAACTCACTTTTGACAACTTAAAAACAACCCATCATTTAGTATGCAGTATGTTTTTTTTGTAAGTATAAGTAGGCCGACATGTGATGAGGAAGTTATTCAAACACTGAACAAAATAATAAGGAAGACAGACAGGTTTTTATTGAATCTACAGTACATCTACAAAAAGTAAACTGGAAATTGTCTGCAAACACCTCAGAGCACTTCTCAACCCAGTCTTCTTCTGTGTCTACAACCTCCAGGCAGCGTGGCCAAGCGCTTCCAGAGCATCAATGCTGAGAACACTGAGGAGAACAGGAGGCTGTACCGCCAGCTCCTCTTCACTGCTGATGACCGCGTCGCCCCTTGCATCGGTGGTGTAATTCTCTTCCACGAGACCATGTACCAGAAGGCCGACAGTGGAAAGACCTTCCCCCAGCACCTCAAGGAGAGAAACATGGTGGTTGGCATCAAGGTCGACAAAGGTGTTGTCCCCCTGGCCGGCACCAACGGCGAGACAACCACCCAGGGTGAGTGAGGAACAGATTTAGACACAAAACTTTAATAACTTGTAGCATCTAGGTCAAACTTATCCTGTGTGTATCTCCTTCTTGTCACAGGTCTTGATGGTCTGTATGAGCGTTGCGCCCAGTACAAGAAGGACGGCGCTGACTTTGCCAAGTGGCGCTGTGTGCTGAAGATCACCCCCACCACTCCCTCAAGACTGGCCATCATTGAGAACGCCAACGTCCTGGCCCGTTATGCCAGCATCTGCCAAATGGTAAGACGCAAGGGGTAGCTGCTATCCAACATAATTTCACAAACTTGATATCAAAGAGAGGAGTACTGGCAGAACTCGGTAGAGAAAGATGCCCCTAAGTGGCTATATATGCTTGAGCTTCTTTTCAAAGCAGAATATCCCTACATACATAAAAGGATTTACCAGATGCACCTCCTACATTATGATAAAAGTTGAATTGATGCCAGTTTTTCTCACTGTGGCACGTACGTCCCTCAGGTATCCAAGGACCAAGTCACTTTTCTCAGCTGTCTAACCTAGTCATTCTGACTTTTGTCCCCGCCTTCTTCAGCACGGCATCGTGCCCATCGTTGAGCCTGAGATTCTCCCCGATGGTGACCATGACCTGAAGCGCTGCCAGTACGTTACTGAGAAGGTCCTGGCTGCTGTCTACAAGGCTCTGTCCGACCACCATGTCTACCTGGAGGGCACCCTGCTGAAGCCCAACATGGTTACCGCTGGACACTCCTGCTCACACAAGTACACCAACCAGGAGATTGCCATGGCAACTGTGACTGCCCTGCGCCGCACCGTGCCCCCCGCAGTCCCTGGTAAGCTAGATGTAGCAACAAAATATTCTCCTGTTGCGATGCATGTCTAACCACTCACTCAAACGCCTTTGAGAGCTCTGTTGCTCAACTCTCATCATTTCCCCATACAGGCATTACCTTCCTGTCTGGTGGCCAGAGTGAGGAGGAAGCCTCCGTCAACCTGAACGCCATGAACCAGTGCCCTCTGCACAGGCCCTGGGCCCTGACCTTCTCCTACGGTCGTGCCCTGCAGGCCTCTGCCCTTAAAGCCTGGGGTGGCAAGAAGGAGAATGGAAAGGCATGCCAGGAGGAGTTTGTGAAGAGAGCTCTGGTATGTAAATACAAATGTTACTACAATATGAAAATGTCATTGTGAAATAGGTTACACAGATACTTCAGTAGACATCCGTTTGCATTTTACAGTGATTTTAATCATTATTTCATTTTTGTGTCTTACAGGCTAACAGCCAGGCTTGTGTGGGCAAGTATGTGACCAGTGGAGGCAGTGCTGCTGGTGGAGACTCACTGTTTGTGGCTAACCATGCTTATTAAACATGGACACTCGCAAGTTACCTTTCCACTATCTTCCCACCATGATTATGTCACCATGAAAAAGCCACATCCTCTTAGACTTTGCCTATGAAGCCGTCCCTCCACTATTGACAATAACACTGTTACATCTTAGTTGAAAGCAAAAGTTGGAAAGAAAAACTTTTCTTTGAGTTGTTGCTGTAGCCAGGAGAGTCTGAAAAAAAAAAAAGTTCCATTGCCTCCATTCCCTTATGTTTTATTTTTAAACACCTTTTTTTTCAGGTGAAGATTACCACGCTGTTTTTACACTTGTGCTATTCCTTGGTCTGATTCCATCAAATCCAGTATACAATCTGTTGCCATGGAATAAAGCATTTACCCTAACATTTTGCTCTACTTCCTTCTTTCTGAGCTTTTGCTTTACCTCCTTTCACTTCCTTTCTGAGTAAAATAGGAAGACAGGCCTTACTTCTTCTGTAAGAAATTGTACTAAAATTAAAAATTTAAATACACATTATTAGGGAAGCTGAAGCCACTTTACCCTGATGACAGATTTTATTGCATACACACATGTACACACAAAAAATGAAAAACATTATTTTCTGTGAAAACTACAGTTATACAAGTTTAAGCATAAATACCTGGTCACATTGATTACCGACTTTAATATAATGCTTCCATTACAGATTTATAGTAAGACACTTTCTTAACTGACACGACTCACGTGAACAGGTGAGTAAATCCTAGTTCTAATCACCAGAACAGAACATACACCACCTTGGTGCTAGTAGAAGTTGTCGGTCAACTACTACATCCTAACCGATGAGTGTGTGAGCGTGGGCTGAC
>OMNW01008564.1:11760-26365 GCA_900303245.1 Selene dorsalis
TCCCCCCCCGGTGGAGGCTGCTGCCGAGACGAGGACGAGCGACAGGACAGCCTCTCAGGAAACCCTGCAGGTGAAGTGTAAACATCCAGTGGAGATACTGTCAAAGCCCGAGCTGAAGGAGCTAGCTGGCAGAGCTAACGCAGCTAGCTGGCAGAGCTAACGGAGCTAGCTAGCAAAGATAACGGAGCTAAGCTAGGCTAGACACGATACTTGCTGATTAATTCACGCCTCCAAAACCGAACAATTTAGATTTATTTATTACATATTATATATTAAAAAAACACCCAAAAATATACAGTGCAAAGACGGGTTTCAATGGTGAAATGGTACCAAAAGCAAATAGTTAGCGTAGGGTTATGGGTTTATTCATGTAGAGTTGAGGAGGAGTGGATTTAACATTGATTTACACAAGGCAAATATTGATTCTTCACAGGATTCAGTATCAAACGCAATATCTGTTATTTTGCATATATGGTGTAAATAGCCTGTAGTTGTGCAGTGGGCGGTGGTGAATTTGGGAATGACCCATGGTGGCTCTGACAAAAACACACCTTAATAATTATTTGGGATATTCAGTTCATTGCAGTGCAAATCATAACACCAATGGCTTTACCTTTGCTTAAATTAAGTTTGTATAATATCTATAGGACAAAATTAAATACAGAAAAAAAACTTTACGTGCTTTGCAAAACTTTGCTATAGAGCAAAAATGTACTGCAGGAAAGCAAAGGTGCCAACAAATGCAAATTCAGACACAAGTATTGGTGCTGTGGAGGTAGTTGGGCCTGGTGTCGTATTAGCACGACACTGGAAGCTGCTGTCGAGGTCGGCGCCTGTGGAGGTGAATGTCACAAAGCCCACGCTGGACCCCGCCACCTGATCCGTGATCCAAGTCTGAAACTCAGACACTCGTGCGTAGACCTCAGGGAGCCCAGCCCGGGCACAAGGTACTCCAAAACTGGTAATGCCCGCCTGAATCCACACTGAGCCTTGTTTGCACTGCAAAGGTCCACCAGAGTCGCCCTGAATGAGGTAAAACATACCAGTCAAGTGACATTCCTACCATCATGTATCTGTAGTATAAGTCTAGTGAAGCTTCGCCTGCCACATTTCCTGTGAATGTAGATTTTTGATAATAAAAATAGAGAAGTTTTTCTTGTTCATAGTTACAGCTCAGTGCTGAAATTGGTGATGAAGGATATCATGAATTTTGCTCTGTGATTCTACAGGAGAATAAGGGTGAGCTTTTGATTTTCATTTAAAAAGAGCCCTAGGTGTGCGACATAAGCATATCTGATGTGCCACCACACTTATTTTCTATGAATTGACGTATGTGTTGACAGCAGATCAGTGATTGATAAGTCCAGAGTACATCAGATAAAGCAACAACAGTGTCTTGTCATCCTCACCTGACATGCTCCTCTGTTCTCCTGCCCGGCACAAATCATGTTGCCAGTGATGTTTGCTCCTTCTACTTGACCATAATTGCAGCTGCATTGCTTGTTTCCAATAACAGGAATCTGAACCTCCTGAAGTCTGTCTGGCAAGGGCTCTGCAGGAGAGATGACATGAAATCAGAACACAATCTTTCATTGTCAGTTTCCCACAAAGCAGGGATGGGGATCATGAATTGGTTTGCTTATTAGCTCATTGATTGTCTTATCAATGCCTTGCTTTGTGACAGGCCTACTTTACTCTACACCGAAAATCCATAGAAAATCATTAGAGAATTGATGATGAAACAGATCGATAAGCAGAATTCAGAAAAGAAAGAAAGAAAATCTTAAAAATCAATCATCAATGAAAATTTAATGATAGGTCAAAGTAAGACTGGAACAAAAATCTACTTTTAGCAACGTTTTAGCTGATGGAAAGGATACTCACCGTCTTTTCCAAGTCTGCCCCAGCCAGTGGCCCAGCAAAGGGTGGTGTTGTAGAACTGGCTGGAGTTACTTGCCAGACAGATGGGTCTGATGTAGTTGGTGAAACTGACAGGGGTGCTGAGCCTCATTAGGGCTATGTCATTGTTAAATGTCTTGTTGTTGTAGTCAGGATGGATGATGATCTGAGACACAGTGCGGCTCACCTCGTTAACGTTTGGTCCACTTTGAGTCTCTCTTCCAAGATAGAGAACCCATCTGTTAACTGAGCTTCTGCATTTGAAACAAGAGTCGGTGTCAGTCTGTACCAGGCATAAAACAGTCTCGGGCTGCAGAATAGCCTTTCTCACCCCATCTTTTATTATACTCAATCATTCAACATCAGTTATATGCAGTGGCTCATTTATTTGATCCATCAGTGGCTGAATCTAATAAATGGATGGATCTAATCTTCTTGTGAGATGAATGAAAGAAGTGAAAGAGCTTGCTTACTGTCTAATTTACATCTGGTTTGCTGGGCATGTGAGAATCAAAGACATAATACACACATAATAAGTCATTTTTGAACAGCAGCTGTGATGAGACTCTTAAAATGCAGAAGTGCGGCATCCTGTTGAGTGTGATAAGGTTTTTGTGATATACATAAGAGACTGGAATGAGGTGCGGTTAGGCTAGAGAAAAAGAAGATAAAATTTACCCAGACACACTTAGTCATACTAAGTTGAATGTGTATCAGAATCAGGCATGTGAGCTATCAGTGAATTTCAGTTCCTTAATTGGATAAACAGGAATGTACAAAAAGATGTTCCTTTTTTACATATATGACTTGCTGCTGGTTTCACTTGGTTCCTCTTCTTATCTCCCCTCTGCACTGTCCTTTTTAGGAATTGTGGTTTAAAATGATGCCCAGCCTTTTGTGAGAGGAGTGACTAGGAGAAGGAGTATTTTTTGTGACTTTTTGCCTTTAATCGATAGGACAGTTGAGAGAGACAGGAAATGGGGAAGCCATTTCCCCTACTGCAGCCATGGCTGGCTCCATGTTTTTGGGATGTCCGTCCTTGGACTCATTAAAGATACTTGAGCAGAAATGTCTGCTGCGATTTATATTGAAACACTCAAGTTTAGCTCTTTTTAACATCTTGCCATTCAAAAAACTTTTCTGACCATTGTTCAACTCAGGAACAAAAGAGGAGATTGTGAGCACATCTGCAACATGACTGTTTTCTGGAGTTATACATTAAGCATGTGATTGTATTTAGTCTGATTTTCATTTCTCTCTTTTTCATTTTTTTTCTTTTATATTTCTGTACAACATAGAGCACATGTGCTTCCGTGGCCTAGCGATGTGATTGGCACAAATGATAAGCCCGTCTCCTCATGTGGATGTCATGCACCGCATGTTTGACCTTTCTGATGTTTATTTTTTCACAATGACCTGGTTTACTAGAAACTGTTGTTATATTAGGCAGATGGACCGTTGAAGGCACTGCAACAAGAGTAGGCATTTGTCTCATTTTCAAAACCTCCCTCATATTATTTGGTATTTTTAAACCTTGGGTTAGGCTTGTTAATAGCTCAGTATAATCAGCACTGCTGTGGTGGATTGTTCATCACGGAAGTAGCGACAACAGCGCTATAATAGTTCAGAAAGGTTAGTTTCGTTGTAGGGTCTCTGAGAACAGGTTTTAAAACTGTGTGTGAAGGAACTGATGTTTGGATGAAACAAGATCTGGGGAGAGATAGTGTTGAAGCGTATGTGATAGTGTTGAATGTGTATTAGTTTGTCTTACTCTGGGATGCAGTGGGCTGCTGTGAGTACCCACTGGTTGTTAATGAGGGTCCCTCCACATGTGTGACTCACAGCATAGTGCATGCTGACCTGCCAGGGCCATGACCCAGCTGTGGCGTTCTCACCACCCACTATCCTTGTGTTGAGAGGTGCCGTGCCACAGTCTGACAGAGAATACACAACTGTGTCAGCTCATGCAGATGAGTCAGGCTGATTCATTTGTGAAGGTAAAATGTCTCTTCTCTGTTGTTCGTTGGTGCTCTGTCGCAGTAATTAGTTTGTTACCTGAGCGTTCACATGGCTGTGTGGAATATATGAAATGTGACTGCACTTACCCTGAGCCTTTGATGCTGTAGAAGAGAAACATGAAAAGGTCACTTCAATCTGCAATACTCAAAGTGCGTGTGTTGACTTGTTAGAATAGCCAAATGTTGTCATGTACAGGAGCATTGAAAGTATAGCAGTGATGTTCAACCACAGCCACAGGGTGGCATTGGAGTCAACAGTTGCTTCCTCTATCTGAGGTGTTGGGTAAGCTGTACACTCTCTGTGTAATAGTGTGAATGAAGTGTCCCCTTTGCCCTTGATAGTGCCCAAGCGGAAAGTTGCTTGACAAGTGTGGGTAGGTGAGGCTTTAGGTATTATTGTGCCAACCAACAGAAGCGAATGCTGTCGGGCTTGTTCCAAAATAGTTATATTGTCAGTGTTTCTTACAGGCGCAGCATAGGTGGGTATTTTGCAGCTTAACCTTAAATGGTAGAGGGTTGATAAGACCTTTAGTGATGAGGAAAAGAAACAGCAATTCAAAGGTTATAACCTAATGACCATCATTTTACACATTTTATAGTTGGTTTTCAAATGTAATAGTTAAGAGAAAACAGTATAGTATTGTTTTCTATTTAACTAGAGATAGAAAGGTCCCTAAAATGTACACACACACACAGATCTTCACGTTCTAGTGTGTTTTGAATTATGTAAGAGTCAAAACATTACACCAAGCCAGCCTCTTCAAAAACAGCTGTTATCCACTTGACAACAGCCCTCTTTGTGCTTTACAAGAATTAACATAATCAGCACAATTATAAATGTTTCAATGTAAAGAGCTGTTGATTCTGTAGGTTCTGTAAAGCAGTATTATAGTTTAAAAAAAAAACTTGTCCATTAACGTCAAGTTAAGCCTCAAAAATATAATTAAACACGATACAAAGTTAAACACAAGAAACTTAGAAAACATAGTTTGATGGTTCAAAATGTTGGTGTGAAGTTGTTATGAATGGACAACTCACCTTGCCCAGTGAGGACTGTCCATGCACAGATGATCACTATGGTCCTGGCTGTCATACTTTTGTTTCCAGTAAACACATCAGTTGCATCAGTTGCTCTCTGTCTCTCTTCAGACATCCACAGTATTTATAATCCCGACCACACCTACTCAAACCTGTTACAGTAGGTTGGTAGATAGGTATCTATCATGAGAATTGGTCAGTACCTCTGTTGTACATTCATGGTCCGTACTTTGATTCCTAAAAAAATAGATACCAATGTAGAGCATGTCTTTTGTTTTTATTTATTACTCTTTTTGTTTACTAAATATCAGGTAATTTCATAAGCCCATTACTAAAATGGCACATGCGCACTACACCTAGTTGCCCTGGGCGACAGTAACCTGTGGCACAACTCTATGAAGACACATGCCAAGGCCACACCAAACACCAAAACAGCCAAATAAAGGCTTGCTGCAAGCAAACATCATTAAAATGGCTTAAACATCCAGTTACTGTTACTCCAGACTCAGGGGGGATTTCTGGGGGCGGCAGAACTTAAACACAGACAGTTCAGGAAAAAACTATTTTGTATGGATTCACTTGTACGTCCACCAATCCACCACAGCCACACCACATGCAGGAGAATCATTAGTTTAAATTTAATCAAACAAATGTAATCACTATGCAAATATGAGTGTAGTTGAACTTCCACAAGGCTACAGAAAAATGTCGTTAAACTGCCATCAGAGACGCAGCATGTGAACACGCGAAGCAGCAATGTTAATCGGTCTGTCTGAAGGGGCCCCTTGTCATTTATGGATGGTTTCTTGTGGCATTTCAGAAGCAGCGTTGCCAACTATTTTCACTTCAACCAGCACATACATTTTGTATCTTGACTAGTTTAAATCCCTGCGTCTGCATACCAAGGACAGCATGACACCTCTGTGGCTAATTCAGCTTCTGTTAAAAACCTCCCACATGCCTGGTTCATAACTTATCAGTGACACACTCTATATAAAGATAAGCTTCCTCTCTGATGTCTCTTGCTGATTATATAGTGTTAGTAAAACACTGACTTTAAATGAAGAACTGCATTATTCAGTGTTGTTACCATACATAATCACCAGGTCTGTTGTGGAGATGAGAGAGTCCAAATGAGGACAAGGGAAAAAGCAATGGGGGTGAATATAACAACTCCCATGATCCCACTCTTGCATGGCATATAATGTTGTCCTGTTACTCATTGAGAGACCCCACACAGAAAAGGATATGCTGTATACTGTGCCTTTAAAGGGGTGACATATAATATACAGTATGTGTCAGTGAGCACTGGCCTTATAGTGTGGGTCAGTTACAGTGCACTAACATTGAAGCTAGTTAGGTTTTTTTTGTTTGTACAGTCAAAAGTTTCAATTGGTATTTTAGGATTTTTTTAAATATACATTTTTATTGGTTTCAGGTGATTTTTTCTTGAATGGTGATGAATTACCACTTTTGGTCAGTTGTAATTCAGTATTCCCCAACACTAGATCAGATTCTTACTTGTCTGTACAGTTTACTCAGAAAACATATAATGAATGAGTTACTACATACTAATTTCTGTGGAATTTACTGTTTAAGAGACTGATAAAAATCCGTCTCTCTTCTCTCTTTTGAAAGCCATACATATGTATAATTAAAACGTCATGTTAACAGCTTAGTTGATGGCAGTGGAATCCTTTAAGTGACGGTTAATCTTTGTGCATAAAGTCTAAGCTTCCCTGAAGCAAAACAGATGTAGGTTGACAAGTAGCATATTATCATATTTTACCAACAATGAAATACAGATTTATTTTATCAACCAATCAATAAATCAATATTTGTATAGCACCAATACAAAACAATGTAACAAAAAGTGCTTTACAGAATAAAGGCAATTAAAAACACAACCCCTTCCACACCCTAACATCACACATCCATACATACTGACCTACATTCAGACATTGAACAATAAGTGACAAAGTAGTACATCAAAAACAACTTATTTGGGACAGATATCACTAAAACACTTTGATGTGATTCAGTTTTGTATGTAGCCTTTTACAGTATAATACAGCCAGCCATTCGACAAAACCACCATGATTCATATCTTTAGTCCTTGTAGCTGATAAATAATTGTTCTTGTGAAGCTGCTAAATGCTCTGTTGTTACCTTTACACTGAATTAATGCATGAGAAATGTGTAGAACAGAATCTGACAATGTGAGAGAGAACGCAGCACTGACCGACTGGACGTTTGTCTATAAAAGTCATTCAAGAGATGTAACTTCTATTTTTGACTTCTACTCCCATTTCTGTCTTCCAGTCAAATGCAATTTTGTCATTACCCAAAATGTCAGGGACAATATGATGACATGTACTAACGTCATGGATGATGTAAGTATTGTCTCTCCATCTGCTGTTGTTCCTCCATCAAACCCTCAGATCCCTCCTCCCCCAACCTACATAAAGTGCACTCAGTCTTTCCTTTAGTGAAAGAAGGACAAATGTCAGAGAAAGAAAGGTGAGAAAACAAGAATGTTCAGTCAGTAAGAGTCACGTCTGACCGCTGAGCACCAAGCACAAACAAGGAAATGAAACACATTAATCACTTTTCTTTTCATTCTCACCATTGTTGCCACGTTAATCAAAGTACAACCCGGAACATGAGAAGGGAGAAATGTCAGAGAAAACACTTCACTATAGTGACGCAGAGATCCTGTGTGGTCTCCAAATAAGAAATGAACCCATGTTCACTGACTGATGTGTGTGTTGAGATCAATTAAAGTGCAAAGTCAAACAATTTAAACAGATAATCAGGTTAATGAATATTCAGAGGGGGATGAAACACGCAGCACCTCTTACTTCAAACGTCAAACACTTGATCTGGTTAAAAATTAACCTCACCCAGTGGGATGGATTGTCACAGCAGCTGACTGAAAACATAGAGGCCTTATACAGAAAAAAACAGCCATTCTCCTGTTTTTATCCTTTTCTTTTTCTCTTAAATGCAACACCACACTAACTTTTCCCCAGATAGAAAAGAGTTGTAGTCTCGCTTCAGTGTTTGCCCACATAAGCTCAGTGGGATTACCCTCTCTGTTTGTTCACGGCAACACTGCACCAATGTAAAGTAGCCCCAAAACCTTGGCTAGAGGCCTGTCTGAATTTTAAGTGGCCAGTTCCCTCACTTGTGTGTCCCTTGCACATCAAACTGCCTTTTCCCTCCCTCTCCTTCTCGCTCTATCGGTCCTTTAGGGTTCGCTTATTCAGGAGGACACATATCAAGGCCCTCCTTTCACACTCCTGTGAGGCCCACGGACAATATTTCTTATTATCCATCTGGCAGGACAAGCCCGCCCTCTGTCATCACATAGCTCTATATAAGACAGCAAAAGGGCCTGATGATAAGACATTGGTCTCAAGACAAGCCCGGCCATGCGGTGTAAAGTCCTCGTCTCTGTCGTCCTCTTGACTCTCATAAAGCATGGTGAGTATTGTGTCATTGCGCTCACAGGTCAGTCACAAAGGCCACATTGCTGTTTCTTCACCTAACAATTCTGACCAGGTTAAATTAAATATTGATGCAGAGCAACTGGTGGCTTTGAGCAGTAATGTTGTGCTGTATTAAATCTGATTGCAAATCATTAGTTTGTAGAGATCTTGTGGTGGTGAATGAGGGGGAATTCAAAGTAATATAAATGTAAATGTAAAAGTGCAGATGGTGAATGTTGGTTATATTCAGACATGTCAGCGACAGCGTCAACATGCACCTGACCGTTATTTGGTGCTGATGTGATGCAGGTATGCATAAGATCAGTATAGATCAAGTAAAAACTGGAAGTGAGGTATTTGCTATTTTTCTATGTAATGATGTGTTAGGCCAGTGTGAGTGATGCTGCACATCAGTGAATAGGACTGTTTTATGGAAATACTGGGTTGATGGGATTTTTGGATCAGTGTTGTGGAATAATGAGGAGTTTTTTCAAGGAATTTTATTTCAGTCAAAAACCCAAAACTATACACTTCAGTCCGGCCATGATACCAAATATTTCTATATACATTATCGCACAATGTAAAACTATATTATCGATTTACGAAACATGAACTGAGAATTACCATTCAGATTTAATTAATGCTTTTCTGCTTTGATTTAGCCTTCAGTGTTGTACTTTCATCTGTAAAAAAAAAAACACTCATTCTTTTCCTTGTGGAGCTGCTATGATCAGACCATCTGTCAGACTTGACAAGAGTTTCAACGTAAACACAAGTTTTCTATTGCTTGACTCCATAGCTGCCAACAAGTATTTATTGTACTAGTTACTAATTAATCTGATTGGATTGCGGGGCCTGACTGAAAGGCTTTTTATTTACACTGATTCAATGAGGTATACTGAGATTACTGATTTACAATGAGGGATGAAAAGAAAGAATGTGAAATGGAAAATTTCATGAAAGTTGACAGAAAATTCCTTGTCATTGTTGATTTAAACTTGAAGTGTTACAATTTAAATAAACAAACTGGATGAACGGCCTTTGCACTTTGTTTGCATAGTGTTCAATTGGCTGTTTTTGTAAGATGAGTTGAAAACTGATCAAAATAAGATAAGGAAGTTTTTTTAATATTTACAATGCAGATTGGCAGTGTGTGTTAACATCTTTGCTTAATTAGTCTTAATTAGTATATAACTGAACAAAAGTGGATTTTACTGCCATTTAAGTAAAACTATAGATGAATGTTTGGAAATTTCTTAAATAACAATTCATTACAAAAATGTGACTTAATAATTTTCTATAACCTTATATTAAAGGTATGTACACCCAGTGACATCAGACTTGCCCATCGTGTGATGCAGTAAAGCGCATCAGGCTCTTTATTTTCTCTCCACATCTGAACGATCTGTCTCTGGTTTCAGTGTGTCCGGGTGAAATTCAGGCCAGGGCAAACACAAATGCAGTCCTCCCCTGCAATGTGACGTTTCCTAATTCTGTAAAAAGAGACAAAATTGACCGGTCTCCAATCAACGTCAGCTGGATAAGCGACGGCTCCGAGGAAGGCTTCAGCTGGGACACCAATCAGCTGGTCAGCGGAGACTTTTCACTGACCGTCCTCAGATCCAGTCTGGAGTGCACAGTCCACTTTAACTCCACAATGGCACGTTCCAGTAACGTTACATTTGGTATGTCTTTGTTAAGTTGGAGAGATTTGTAGCTTTAGTTGTTTGTGCCACATATTTCTAACTAATTTCTTCCACTTCTTCCCTCTTAAGCTTCACCTACTGTCTCAGTCCCTGAGCAGTGGGTGGTGTTAGAGAGAGAGAGCCAGCTTAACTGCCATGCAGACGGTTTCTACCCTCCCCCTGTCTCTTTCTCCTGGACCAGAGATGGGCAAGTGATCCAGCCTCCTACCCAGGTTGAAGGTGAACAGACTCCAGATGGTTACTACATGGCTGTGGGTAACCTGACCATCTTCCCCTCCCGTGAGGACCAGAACGTCACGTTTGGCTGCAAAGTGTTACACAATGGCACCTATCACGAGCTGGACTTCCAACTCAACATCACCTGTGAGTGGCACAAAGATATTCATCAATTATGATACAAACCATGAAAACATCAATAACTACAAATGCTGTCAACACTTTCTTTGTCAGATCTCCCCTCTGTGAGGCTTTCTGCCGTGCCACCACACTCCAGCGACATTCCTCTCACTCTTTACTGTGACCTGGAGAGTTTCTACCCAGAGGAAGTGTCTTTGTCCTGGGTTCAGAATGGCACCACACTCCCTGAGCCCCCCACAACTGAACAAAACCCAGATGGGACCTACAGAACCAGACGCTATTACACTTTGAGCCCTGAGCAGAGGGAGCACGGTGGGAAAGTGGAGTGTGTAGTAGACCAACCTGGGGTGGTGCACCGAGTCAGCGACTCAGCCCAACTGGAGACACTGGATCCGCAGGGTAAAACAGACCACAAAATTCTTGACACGTGCAGATGGTATTTTCCACAATACAAGCGACAAGGTTATACGCCTTGACAATCTGTTACTCTACTATACTGCTGTGCTGCTTTCACAGATGGTTTCATATTTGTTTGGAACTTGTACAACTTGTTCTTGGTGTTTGAAAAGTGACTGCCAAACACACAATTGTGATTTCAGAGGAATCCTGCTCACATGTCTTTTCTCACACTGTTTCCTGTTAGATGAGGCTCCGGTGTTGACTAAATCAGCCAAAGCATCCGTGGCTATGATGTGTATTTCAATAGTGCTTGTCTTCCTGCTCTGCTTTGGCTTCTCATGGAGGAGAAGGGATGGTGAGTCTGAACCTGTCATGCAGTCTTAAAAATCTTGAAAACTTTCAGCTTTCTTTCATATGAAGGATTTATAGGAGGAACACAGACACAGAACTTTGTGCAACAGAATCAGCCTTTGACACCTCAGTTGTTTTTTTTTGGACCACGTGATGTGGTTGTAACCTCTATTTTAAGATACCACAGTTACAGATATTCACACTCTTAGAGAAATAACACTGCATTGTTGGCATTTTTTAAGTTTTTGGTTTCAATTTAAAACCATTCTCGTCAAAGTAAAACTGGAAGCTTGCTCTTTATTCAAGTATATTTACACCAGCCTGTGCAGTACCCTATTTCACTAAACTAACATGCTGAATGAACAAAACTGTAAATATGCAATACAAAATATCCAATGGGTTCCAGGAAGGAAGATTCAATTATAGTTTGTTACACAATGACTCAGTACCCTTTCCTCACTAACTCTTTTATTCCTGTAATGTCGCACCCACTCAGAAAAGCAGAAGTCACTCAGTGTGTCTGGGATCATCCTCCCTCCGCATGTGGTTGTAGGCCAAAAGGGCCGAGTGTCAGTGAGCATTGAAGGCAGGAGGGTGGACCGAGTCCAGACTGCATGGTTCCTCAATGACACCCCTATCTCTGACACCTCGTTCACAGGTACGAGTGCTCATACACACACAGATAACCAGCAGCCACTGATGAATACTTCTTTTGCCTCTTAAACCCCATTGGCCTTGATCAGCTGTCACAAAAAGTCAGATATTTACTTTGAATTCTGACTTACTTCTTTGATTTTAGTAGATGTAGTGATGTAGTCATGCAAAACATATCTTGGTTTGCATATTTCACCCAGAGGAGTTTAATGTGAAGTTTTTCTCTTGGCTGGGCAAAATGACTTGTCGCTACAGTGAGGTTGCAAAATAACTAGCAGAGAGATATGTTTTACACATTTTATGTACAGATTGAACAAGCCAGGTGTAGTGTATTAGTGATGGATGGATACTATAGCTGTTTCCACCCCTATCCAGTCTATGTGATAAGCTATGCTAGCTAGCCATTGGCTCTATATTGTGTTTGGACTGATGTTCTTAGAATGATATATTGACGTGTGTGCATGATGGCACATGAAGTATCCTTTATGCCACTCCTAAAACATACCATGTTTTCTCTTTTACACTTTAATTCTGCTAACATTTTACAACCTTACACACATAGGGACCTCCAGAGCTAATTTTAACTGCCTCTATAACCCTCTAACCACCATCCATTTGCCCTACGGCCTAACTCTCACCTCCCCAGTATCAGAGAAGGGTCCTCTGCTGTCCTCCAGAGGCGAGATGGGTTACTACAAGCTGCACACCCAGGGGCCACTGCACTCATCTGGAAGCGGCACTCAGCAGCTGATCTCCGCGCTCACCTTTGTCCCCCAGATTTCAATCCACAAAGCGGCGGTGTTTAAGTGTCAGGTGTCCTATGTAGGCAAGGACAAGATTATGGTGGAGAGGGTGTCTGAGAAGTTTACTATTCTGTGTAAGAAATTTTTTTTTCTTTCATTCGCTTTCCCTGCACTTTTCAATAATTTTCATACCTGCAATACAAAGTTTTGTATATTTCCTCCCCCAGCTGCTCCTGAAGTATCAGAGATCCAGCTGGCAGAGACAGCAAATGACCCAGGTAAGACTGTGTTTCCTGTGTTCAAGTTCAAAAGAATAAAAAATAAATGAATAAATCCTGGTTGTAAAAGGTTGCATCCCTAAAATTTCTGTCTTCCAGATGTCATCAGTCTGACAGTACGAGCATCACATTTTCATCCCGACGTTATTACCTTCCGCTGGTTCTGTCAGGGGGGTGAGCTGAGCCCTGTGGCCTCCCAGGCCTCGTCTTCCCCACGGCCCAACTCAGAGGGCTTCTTTTCAGCCTACAGCCAGTGTAAACTGCCCCGAAGTGAACTGGAAAAGGGAGGCACTAAAGTGTGGGTCAGTGTCCACCACATTGCCCTGAAGCAGCCAGTCACCCGCGAAACCAGAGGTAAGAAAGAGCCGAAGAAAATGCCAATAAGTTTAATATAACATTTCAAGAGATTAGAGCTTAATTTTCTGTTTGATCCCAATTAGGCTTCATCAAGAGGCCGTGTGTCTCCGAGATCATCGACTCCACTTGTTCCCCAGATCAGAGTTTGACCCTGGGGTGTGAAATCACCGATTTCTACCCCCCAAACATATCAGTCACATGGCTGAAGCTCAGAGATGGAGAGCAAGATGACAGAGAGGAGGAGGTGATCGAGGGAGGAGAGATGTGGGGCCCTGTACAGACTCATCCCAGAGTCTACAGGGCCACAGCCACTCTGAGGAGAAGAGCAGCAAACCAGGAGAAGAAGGACAGAAGAGGAGGGATCATCTGTAGAGTGGAGCACTGCTCCCTCCAAGAGCCCATTGAGAGACACTGGAAAAATGCTGACATTGGTATAAATAATTATAGATATTTTTACTGTCAGCAACTTTCCCTTATGACAGGTTACTATAAAATAAGGAAAAGAAGCTGTAGAAAAAAAGCACTCATTCACCTTGCTTTTAACTTTCCATCAACTAATACTTCCTCTTTATCTTCTCTTAGTTGCTCCCTCCATTCCTCCGTCGATCTCCATCTGCTGGAGCAGTGAAGGGGTTGGTGTGTTCTCTCTCCTGTTGAAGGGAGGTCACCCAAAGGTCAAATTACTGTGGGCGGCTGGAGGGGCCACTCTCTCACCGCTGGATTCCAGTGAAACAGAGGAGATAGGAGATGACGGCCAGAGGGAGCTGAAGAGCGTGTGCGCCCTGGAGAGGTCCGCAAGCCTGCCAAGCCAGACAAATAAACAGCCGGAGAAACACAAGAATGGGCGCGCAATAAGTATTTGTCATTCATCTGTTGTTGATATATATATACATATGCATATACCTTTTCTTTTGTACGTGGATCTTTAATGATATAAAATGACCTGATGGTGAATTGCTAGGAAAGTTTGTAAAATGGTCATCAAGGTTATTTTGGCTGAGGTTCAATATCTACCTGTGCCACAAACCCAGAGCATGAGGTTAGTAGGAAGAGTCATATGGAAATATTTCCTGTTGCATTATGGGAAGAGTAGCAGCCAACATATATATTGGATTTTGAATATTATTATTGAAAGTCAGAATATCCTAAATACATTGACTTTTTTTTTTTTAAACATTTTTGTAGGTCTATTTTTTGCAACACTCTTGCAATACTCGCTAAACTCGCTGAATTTCGGTTTTTATCATTAAAATATCTTAAATAAGTGCTCTGAGAACACATTATTTGGCCTCCGTATTGTTAATGGGGTCGGAG
>OMNW01008567.1:0-11313 GCA_900303245.1 Selene dorsalis
TTTATTTTTTTATATGTATGTTCTTTATCATCAGAAGAACTTGTATTATCTGATACGCTTATAGTTAAAAATAAATAAAAAATCACTCCATCGCTGGGAATGGACCCAGAAAAAACATGTTTTCAGCAGCAGTTGAGCTACTGATGGTCTGAGGACTTGAAACTATATGTTTCTGCAACAGTTCATGTGCAGCACAGAATTCTGTTGAACTTTAATAAGCCCAAGAAGCCCCTTTTCTGTGAAAATAAAAAATAAATAAATACAATTTCATTGGAGAGTATCTGTATTCAGCTTTCTACCCCTCTGTTAGCTGTGGACTGAACATGAACTCTGCAGAGTAACTCAGAAGAATATTAAATAACCCTCAAATTATCCCAAATTCGATTAGAAACAAAACATAACAAAAAACCCAATGCACACTCCCACATTTCTCTATAGCCATTCACCCATTCACAGAGAAGTAATAGAAAGAAAAATAGACAGACAAAAAGAATATATAGCAGAAATAAACTTTTGCCATGCATTATTTACTCCGGGTTCACCTTGGCAGCTTGCTGTACGAGATTAAAAGAATAATTTCAAAGCTGTAAATAATCCGTGCAGGCACATATCACATCCTCTGAAGGGCAGTGAATTATTTATTGTAATCTGGCAATGCAAGGTTGTTTATCACATATTAATGTGATACATCAGGGGAGTAATTCTCCTCTGGCACACCACAAGCAGTTTCACTCACTCGGCATCAGGGTACATACTCTATCTATGAGGATTCATGAGGCTGTAATCTGAGTGGGAGCTAATCTACACCTGCAGCACACTGTCAGGGACCGATGCCGATTATTTGCAAAGACCTGTGCGACTATGTACAGATAAATCGCTCAGGTGTTGATATTCCCAATACAGACTGCGACGCTAAGTTGTACAGATGAGGAATTTTCTCTTTGTGCTTTGTTCTGTAATGAGTTAGTAGTGCCCTCAACGAAAACAATGAGAAACAGGGCAACGGCGCATTAAGACATTTTGACTTGGGAATTTCATTCAGTGTATGACAATTTTGAGTGATTTTATAAACGCCTCTGAATTATAATGGCTCCTGAGGGCTGTGCAGTGTGCCCCTATAAACTGTCTGTTTCAGTACGTTGAGATGAGCTGCTACACACTGTGTACAAAATTCAACACACCACTGTGTGCGGAGTTGTTTCTTACTCCATCAGTGTCATTGTGACAAAGAGGCAAACTGCATATATAAAGCTAATGCAAAATAATCAACACAAGTGTTTCCAAATACTTAAAGCAATGTTAAAAACTCCCGAGATGGCTCCTTTAATTTGAATACATTTGAATAAATTTACACCACTTCTACTTGCAGAGTCAGTTTTAGGTAGTCCCCTCAACCTCTTGCTGTGCTTCAGTAGTACCCAAGACAAATGTGGGCAAACTGGTGGTGACAACAAACTTCATTTTCTGGTGACTGGTCCTCCCTCTCTGGGCAGACGATGTCACCAGTTGCACAAGAGACACTGCTATAAGTTGGAGAATGAGAGATTGCCTTTAGGCTCATTAGGAACAACAGCTGGTTGGGTAATGAAGAGGAAACAGCGTGTCAAGAGGTTCCACAAACATCCCATGAGATGCATTTCCAAAGTATGCCATTGAAAAGAAAGATTAATGTTGATGCATCATCACTTTACTTCACTTAAATGACTCACAGAGTACACTACTCTCTATTATTGGTTGTTATTATGATAAAAAATACAGCACTACTGAGATACTGCAGCAGTAGTTGCGGACGTTCTTATTATACTGTTCGTACATTTAGTATCCATTACAGATGTAAGTGCATTCAAAGTGCTTTTAAAGTCGCTTTATGAGACATCAAAGGAATAATGCAGCACTTTGAGAAATATGGATATGTGTCTTTTTTTAGTGAGAGTCATTAAAAGACAAATGCCAAATATTGTCAGTACAGTAAATATGTGGTTGGAGCAGTTATATAGCAGTTATTCCCTCAGTGCCGCTCTTTGCAGTGAAATGACTGGTGAGGGGGAATTGAGTGGAATAGTCAGTCTGGCTTTGACCAAAGGTGACACATTGCTGTTACCGGCACCTCAAAAGCTCGGTAATGAACATGTTATACCTCATTTGGTCTTAAATCATTAAGAAACTTTTTTTTTCTTTTTCTTTTTTGACCAGACCATAATGTGATGGTGAAGCTGCAGCCATAATGCCTGTCAACATGCTGATGTTCCCACCCAAGTCTAAATCATGACTACTCAATTCGATGGGTTTCATGGGTCAGACCAAACCCATCTTTGACCTTCACTGATCAGTTATGTTATGTTACATGGTTTAACATAACACAACTGATGCAACAAACTTTGTGCACAGACACATAAACACCTGATAAAGTGACTGACTCAAACTGTCATAGTTCCTATTAGGACCACGATGACACACACACACACACACACACACAGTGGAAATAATACAATTTCCATGCTGTCATTGCTGGTAAAGATGAATTCACTTTAAATGTATTCATGGAAGTCTCTGCCAGCTCCCTGGGAACTTGGTTATTTATGCAAAGCAAGAGAGAAAATTTCTCAAAATGATGAACTGCTCTTTTAATGTATATTAAATACTCCACTGGTAATTACACACTAATATAGTAAGAAAACATTAAATATATACTTGTAAAACACTGCACATTTATTCACATGTCTTTCCCTTTCCCTTTCGCTTCATCTTTATTCTTTTATTATGTGAAACATGTTCCCTCAGTAGATAAATACACGGTGCAAACACTTAGATGATGATAGCCTATTCATTTTTATTTGCGCCCCATCTTGTCTCCTACCCAGCGTCAGCTTGTTAGGTAATAACCTCCACATCTTGTCAAAGGCTTTCCACGGGGATGCTAGCCAATGTTGACTCCAGTGCCTCCCACAGTAGCATCAAGTTGACTGGAAGTAGAGCTCTTCACCAAATGTTCAATCTCATCCTGCAGATGCTCAATTGGATTGAAATCTTTGGGACTGGGCAGTCTACTGCAGCAAACTGAATTTACTGTCATGTTCATGGAGCCGTTCCTGGACAATTCTGTTCATGTAGCATGGGGTATTACCCCGCTGAAAAAATCCTTCGGCAGCAGTGCTTTCATGCTGTTAGGGATGCGCCTGATTGGCAATAGCACTCTGCTATCCTGTGGCATTGAACCATCGCTTCTCTTTTATCAAGGATCCAAATATGTGCCACAGAGAAAAAAGACCACACATCACCGTGCCACGGCCTGATGCGTGGCATGATTGATGCATGTACTCATGTGGATTTTCCTCTGTGTTCCGGTCTTTTCATCAGTCTATAGCAGTAGGAATCAGGATTCATCTGTATTTCCAGTCGTCTAGAAGAGTGTTTTTATTCTTTTGTCCAGTGAAACTAAAGTGAGTGAAGTACAACTCAGTGAGTAATAGAAAAACTCTGGAAGGTCACCGGGTGCATTGCGTCATATGATTTTGTCAAAGTCTGTTGTTTTTATGGTGATCCAAGCTAAAATGAGATTAATTTGCTACATACTTTTTTTTATTGACTTCAGTTAATAAATTCCACTCTTAAACACCCATGCAAATATAGACACATTGTAGCTGATGTTTTATATGACACAAGGTAAAACTTTTACACACTTTTACAAGGGGACAGCTGGCAATACATGTTCACTTGACTCTATTTATGTCACAAAAGCAGCTATCAAATCCAAAATAAATTATATCCTGCCTGCCACTGCCTTTGATTCATGTGCCAGTTGAAATTTGCAGCCAGATATCAAAATTATTGCCTGAATGGTAAACCACACCACGCTGCTGTGAAAAAATGGAGCATTTAACGGGTGAATTACGGCAGCAGGTTATCAGCAGAGTCATTTGATAAAGCGGAATGAAATCTTACAATGTATGAAGCGAAATGTAACAGAAACATCACAGACCAACTCTCTGTTGGTGAAAAAAAGTGTCAAAGTCAGTCACTAGTGGAGGAATGAAGATTGGCAGAAAAGCTCAGTGTCATCCTTTAAGGTGATTATAGAAAAAAAGGATGATGATTAATGCCATGCTTTCCCTATGTGGATCCTACTCATTGTTGGAAATATTTTTGGTTTCCTTTTTTTTTTTTCCCTTCAGCTCTTCTCTTCCAAGATTTCAGAGGTGTCTGTCAGCAAAGTGGCTCCCAGTTGTAAGAATTCAGGCTGGCTTCCTTTGTGAATAATACCATTAAGTGCTTCTTTCCATCTTACCACTTTAAAAAAAAAAAGAGGAAAAAAAATAATGATAATAATTTGCTTGTAAACACTGTAAATTTCCAAATGTTGTATCTTCAAATTCATCAATAATAACGCTTGTGAGGGTTTGAATGCATGAGACATGTCCCATCAGCCTCACTTTAGATAAGTGAAAGGGTTGTGAAGGTTGAGATGTCTGATGTGATGGGATTTAGGAACATCCTGACGCCCCTGGAGTCTACGTGTCAAGATGTATCACAAATTTTCAACAGATAAGAGCGAACTGCTTTCAGAGAAATTGTTTACCGATGGACTTGTTGTACATTGATCATTGCCATACTGCGCATCAGAGTTCAGGGAGAGGCTCCGGGGGCAAATGAAGGGCGGATGTATTTGAGACTTTTTCTTATGTTGACGGATGCGTTGATATTTTGAAACTGTCCCATATTGTGGGACTAAATCGCTCCGTGATTACATGGTTTTCACTTTGGAAATTGAAGCTCTGCGTTGTAAGCAGTGCGTCCAGGGGCCTACTGAGCCCCACGTTCAACGAGACCGCAGTATATCTGCTACTTCATGCTGCACAAATTACTTAAGAGTGTCTATTTTCATGTCACACGCTCTTGGAATTATGTCCTGTATATGGATCTGAATTTTTAAATTGTGACACTGTCAAGTATTAAATGGCATAAAAGTAGATGTGTTAATGGGTTCTCTGTCAGTAATAAATTATGTGTTCATGTATGGGTGGTCTGGCAGGTACAAATGTCTATACTAACCTTTCTCAGTGGCTGTGGCTGGTGGGTCCTCTATTGAATTTATAATTAACTTGTGGGGAAATGTGGGCATTTTTCTATTAAAAGAGACATTTTGTCAATTACAATCCTTGCAGAGATATTCACTGAACTTCCTGTTGGAAGAAAGGTCAATAGCTGTGTGTAATGAGTAATTGACTCAAGGCAGAGAGCAGCTCAGGCTCAGACTGTGGTTCTGATCAAGTAGCAAAATGTGATTTATTTCCATATCATTTTCTCTCTCATTTTCTAACATGTTATAGAAAATCAGGCCTGATTGAAGTGCCACTGTTGGGGCCAATTCATCACCAAAATATGACTTGGGAAAATGGAGCTTAAATCGGCTGAATGATGAAAAGAACATGGGTTTTTGAATACGAACAATGGCACAGACGGGGACTAATGACCTGCTATGCTGAATATCAGACTTAAACAATGGGCTAATGTTTGTGGTCCACTGATGACGGAGCGCAGAGCTAACAAGCAAACAAGAGTGAGTAGTTTTCAAAGGGTTGACATATTGCAGAAGGTATTTATAAGCCCAGCTAAATGACACATGAACCTTTTGTTTCTTTCGTTGCTTTGACTTTTCTGAAGTAAATTGGAAAGAATACTCACTGAAAAAAAAAAAACCCAAAAAATACACCCATATTCCCCTCAGGCTTCCATATTCATGTTCATAGTGCAGTAGATCAGATGCAATAAGACGTCACAAAATCAAATATTATTTTTCTTCAGTCTATGTACATTGTTACTGTGTGTCAAATATTAATGCCAGAGTGTTGTTTCTTGTGTCCCAGTAAACCAAACATCCCCATGTGTACATGGAAAAGTTCATATAAACAGGAACATGCAGCATCTACATTCAAAGGCATGCAACATTTGAATTTATGACTGAATTTATAAGTTGAAGCGTGCTTTAGATTTGGCTTTCATTTTTCAGAGACTTATATTCAGGGAAGTAAAACATAAAAACGGACGGCATTACAGGCAAACAAGAAAAATAATTCACATGAGGGCGAAGAGATAAATAATGTAACGGGTGGTGAGATTGTTTTTTGGAAACTTGGTGTTGGGCTGCTAGTCAACCTGATTGAATATTTATAGAAATGTATGACTAATGACAGAGACGATACACTCGCACAAAGAGTTTGATGATGGCTTTTGGGGCATACGAGGCATAAGAGAATTGTGTTTGTAGGGGATATGTGTGCACACAGCCAAACATACACAAAAAGCATTCACATTAACACACATCCTGCTGACAGTTACGGTATTTTATAAGTTTTAAACTTGATTACAAGGATATAAATTAACCTGTCCAAAACAAAATTATAACCTAGTGAAAAGTTTCAAAGTTCCATACGTTGCCTCAAGGCAAGATCATTCACTTTGGCCACAAGTCCCCCAGATAACATGAAACGAGCGAGGGGGAAAATTCAGACCCACGCGTTTCTTGAGGAAAATGAAAGATTTGGCAGTTTTTCATCAGCAGGCCGAGGAGTTCCCATGATGATGAGCAATATCACACAGACATCACAAAGTCACACACTGAGACCTTAGCTTAGATGTTCCTCTACCCTGCCAAAGGCAAGATATGTAAACATATTTGGCAGTGTTAATCTTGACAGCTGTTTAACATGGATGTATTAGGTCTGTATGATGTTGAGCCTACACTGTTGAAAACCCCATGTATAATTCTCTGTGAAGTAAAAAAGCTAAAACTCTAAATGCCTCTGACAGATCCCAGCAGGTAAAAGTTTGGAGAGCTCTGGGATGTGGATTTCTGCTGCTTTATTGAAGGTGGTGGCACTTCGCCAGAAAGTATCATAATGCAAATATCCCCACCTTCATCAAAATCCTCCTCATACAGAAGCGGCACAATCCTCTGGTATTCTAAAATTATCATTAATGAAATACGCGATCCTGCGCTTTTCATCCACAGAGACCAGCTCTCTTCAATATTAAGACATGTGCAAATTGCATGAGTTGTGGTTTTTGAATTTAATATAGATTTAACACATTTATGCCTCACATGTAATCCGTGATAGACAGGCAAAACATTATTAATAGTAACATCAATCAAATATCACCTCCATGCTTTGAAAGCCTTTGCACCTAAACATTTCCCTTAACAAATCTATGAAATTAAAATAAATGATAAATGTTTTTTTTAATCAATTAAAAAGTCAAAATTGCATTTCGCTAATGGGATTTATATCATTTACTGGTTAGATTTTAGCAGCAGGGGCCACAACAGAAGCTGAATTTCAATGGTTTTTGAGGTGTGGGCGTGTTGAAATACAAAACAAGAATATGTATGTGTGGGATGCGAGGGTCACCTGTGGGTCGCTCAGGGAACCTGGTCTTCCACTTTCAAAGGCATACGAGATCTGAGGGGCAGAAGATATAATTTCATCAGTAATAATTTTGATTATTTTCAAACCATTTTCCTGAAATTGGTTCTTGGAAGCCACTGTTATCTTCGTGTCCATCAATATCTAGTGTGGCTGCACCTCAGTGAGAAGATTTTGTCATAGAAAATGACATTTTGCTTCAGATGTCATCTTACCTGTCAAACACTATAAAGTAAAAGAACCTAAAGCCTCCCCACGGTTTGAACTGTGGGGTCGCGCGCGGGCAGGAGTTCTGCTCGGAGACATTGCTTTCCACAAATGGATTTGATGAAAAGCAAGTGAATAGAAAAATGAAATCTCAAAGTCAATCAAAAAAAGAAAAAAGAAAAACATTGAGGAACGACGGAGAATACATTACACTTTCAGAGCGGACCGCCTGACTGTCCACTTAACTTTTTCATCAAGAGGCGTGTTCATTTCTTCCAGACAGTGCTCATTTGTAATGTCACTCAGCGGCCTCACAATCCTCCTCACAGATTTAAACCCTTGTCAGCAGCAAAATGTCACAATGGCGCGGCTGACCTGGGATGTCGCCGCGCTGCCTTTCACAGGGACTTTAAAATTCCATCGCATGACCAAATGGACCAAAGCTAACACAGATAAAGCGGTGGAGAGTTTTTTTCATAAATTATGATCCCTGAAAGACTTTTTCAGCCTCGTGAGCAAACGTGGCAAGAAACCCAGGCGATGCCACAACACTGACTGAAAGCAACCAGCAGTCAGGGGGACATGAGAATCACTTTGGTGAAAATTCTTTCTCTCTCACACCAGACTGTTTGAAAATAGCTTTTCAGGGAATGTAATGCCACCCTGCAAATGTCTCTGATCACTGCAGTGACTTTAAAATCAATACGTGCATGCTAAAAGCTTCAAATCCAGCCAGCACTCTCCCTCTCTACCATGCAAATACACTCACACGTGTGAGGCGCAAGGTGATTTTTCATGGACCATTTTTAGCTCTTTGCTGCGTCTGGTTTCTGCAGTGCCATTCAATGGAAATACTAAATGACCCTAATGATGGTACACAAGAATGTGGAGGTAGATGTTTGACATTCCTCCAGGAGCGTCTGTCTCCTCTGCAGAGCCATCAGCGCTGTATCAGTAAAGCCTCATTAGAGCCGGAATCCGACTGTAGAAAGGGAATTTTTGCAACATTAACTTTAACATTGCCAATCCAGTAAATAATATTCTAGTTATTGCACTGATCACCAGCAAGAGACAGAGAGAGAGAGAGAGAGAGAGAGAGAGAGAAAGAGAGAGAGAGAGAGAGAAAGAGAGAGAGGCGTGAGTTCCTGAAAAAGGAGCTCAAAGCTTGTTTTGTTTGGTGAATTGAGAGGCAATTTAAGAAAAGTGTACATTAACTTGCAATGATACTGAAATTGCCTTTTAGGCTGAATTGTGTAATTTTTTTGCCCTGTTTGACAAAATTTAAAAGCTCTATGGCCAAATATATTGTGTGTGATTTTACTGGATGGATCATTTTAAGGTTTTTTTTTTTTTTACTTGGTTTTGAATTTTCTGTATAATTCCACTTCTCTCTATCCTAGTGATGAAACAGAAGTACAACTGAAACAGTTTGTAGCACTACATGCGAAAGCCTACATCGATCGATACAGCAAACTGCTTTCAATGCATTTGTGACTTTTAAGCTGCAGAGACTAAAATGACAGTAACGATATAAATGCAGTTCTCACATCCAACGTAGATAAACAGTTACCACATTAAATAAAACGTGTGCAGGTTTTCTCTGCAGACATGGTCGCTGGGCACGTGGGCACCAACACCCATTCTGTTGTGTTGGTGCAGCAGCCCGTGCTTGTTTGTTTGGCAGTGCTGGAGCGGCTCAGTCCAGCAACATCAAAGTAACAACATCAAAGTGTTTCGCTCTGTACTTCCCAAAGGTCACCTGGAAGTATACAGCAATGTCCATATTTTTGTTTAAACCGTCATTTAAAAAAGAAAAATGTGTATTATTTTTATTTTTTTTGTACAGATAATCCCCATAAGGTGCCACTAATCTTCTTCAGGTTGCTGTGGATCCAGACACAGTTAATTACTGTAGCATTTTTTGCGATATGTTTTTAGAAGAACCAAATGCAACATGTATCACGTTGTTTTCCCAGAATATAACAGAAAAACATTCATATTTCATGGACACTCACAGCCAAGATTTTATCCTTTTGGTGATCTCCTGTGAATAAAGCAGCTGGCAGCTTCACAGGGTTACCCAACTAAACCACTTGGTCAAGGTTAGAGAACGATAGGGGTCATGGATAAATAAGGAAAATGTCAATGCGCAGACAAAGCCAGGACACGGGTGTCAAAGGCAAATGCTTACACACCAGTATCACCTTCGCTCCTTTTTGCTGCTCTTTTCAATGTTACCTACATTCACACAAAATCTAATTTAGTTGGCGACAGGCCCCTGAAAATGTTATTGCTCTGGAGAATAATTGAATATGAATGTAATTACTGTATTGTTTTGCACTCTTGCTCTAAAACCCATCACCTCTGCGGGATGTCGTGAACAGTGACAGAGGGCTGGACATACTGATGTCAGGTGTCACTTGATATCAATAGGTCATTCAGGTTGATGTGCGATTCGTCAAATCTGTTGGGGCGACGGCGCTCTGGGCTTTCCCAGGACCTTAAATAGTACTTTTAGCACCAAGGCTGCTGATGAGGTTGCCGCCGCTGTTACTAGTGCTGATAAAAAAAGATAAATCAGCACAGTCCATGTATTTGATTCAGAAAAGTGGCTTTACCGTAAAGTTATCATAGGGACAAGGTCAATGGGATTTCTAATGAGTTTTTAATTTCACCAGTCAACAAATTCTCATTATACATGCAGTACTCTTATTTTATCCTTGTCTTGAATCAATATTGTGGAGAGGCAATTATAGATATTATTTCAAGGCATCCTGCAACCAGACAGCAAATCCATGGGTCAGTTGTCAAAATACAGTATAGGCTAAGGAATTACTTCCTGGGACAGAATACAGGAGAGCAAACAGTGTCTGTGGCAGGCATTCCTGGACATAAAGGCTTAAAATAGTGCAAGAAGTTATTTATTTTATCTTCCAAAAGGTGCCCTCACCTCTCTCTCTCTCTCTTCCTCTTTCTGTTTGTCTCTTCCTCTTTTTCCCTCTCCATCTATCCTTCGATCTATGTGCTGAGTTGGCTAAAGTGGCGTTAACGAGGATAAGTGGACCACACATGGGCGAAATAGTTCAATAAAGAAAGCTAGATCAGATGTTAATGATTATGGATTTACAAGGATGGGGTGGAATACATAATCACTCCTCACCTGGACCTACAGCTGCACTGTGTAGCTTTACTTTCATGCAGAAAGTTTGAAAGAGGAAAGAAAAAACTATTTATTTCACTGTCTTAAAGTATTTTTAGAAAGAAAAAAAAAAAGACTCGCTGAATATCATCAAACAGTTTAGAGTTTCTCTTATGGTGACTTCATAGAATATCCTGTTGTGCCATATGAAAAGGTTCCCAACAATCCACAAACTTTCATCATTTTATATTTGGTGACATTTTTTCCTCCAATCTCTGTGCCAACACATTATAGAATACTATCAGTTCCACTACCTTGCCTCATATTAATTTTTCCCCTGGTTGGTTTTATATCCTTTTTCTCACCCCTAACTCTTAACTCTCCCCCATTAAGGCTGCATACCAATCATTCCAGTTTTAATACCCCACTGAGATTAGCAGGTACAATATTATGGAAGACATCCACAGTTCTGTGGTACAATGGCCGGAGAGATATCCAAACTTGCTTTGGACAAACTATTATGAGATTACGCTTTAACTTGAAGAA
>OMNW01008568.1:13158-26579 GCA_900303245.1 Selene dorsalis
CTTTTGTTTGACCTATAAAGCTGCCCCCTCCTTGTGCAAGTGTGAGGAGGCAAGAAACCTTTCTCTGTGGGCATTTGAAACAAGTAAAAGTAGAGTTGTTAAATACCAAGGAGCCACATTTGATCTCACCTTAAACTTCTGTTTGCGGTTATTCAGCTGTATGTACAGGCGATGAGGTCCGTTCCAGTTCCCATAGACAATGTCTGTCTTGCCGTCACGGTTGAAGTCTGCCAGAGAGACTCCTCTGCCATGCTGCATGGGGTCCTCTACACCTGCAGTTACGTGGTAATGCACTTTATTATGCGATGTTGTGTATCGTTGTTACACCAGATTCACATGACACACTGCTTATGTTTCTCTCACCAGCCTGCTGCGCCACATCCGTGAACGTTCCATCTCCATTGTTCCTGAACAGGAAGTTGGGGCCGTACTCGTTGTCACAAAACACATCGGACAGCGTCTGACTGACGATGGGCCCCACCACTACACCTCGCCCTCCTGCACACAGAGATGATGAGAGAAAATTAGATGATTCACAAAAGAAGGTAGGTAAAATAAAACATGAAGCAGGATGGGTGTGAAAATGAGAGAGATCAGCTCCATGACAAAAGTGAACTGCAAGACATCATTATTGTCTTTACAGCCAATTTCCTCAGAGCAGGCACTGATGGGTTTCACACACACAAACACGCTGATAAACACATTTCAACACAAGCTCAAACAAATTCAAGAATGCAAAGGCACAACACATGCTGAGCCTTTTGCTTTAACCAAAAGCTAACAGTAATTTTCTCCTTGTGAAAAGATCTTTGTGACTTTTCAATACAGACCATATCACCCCAGGATTTTCCAATGACACTCTGTAAAGTGTCACACTAAAGTGTCTCATCTCAGACCAGCACAGTCTAATTATGGAGCTGAAAGGGGCTCTGATTGCCTTTGCACTATGCAGAGTCAGTGCTGTGAGTGAGAACTCGCCCCTGATTTAGTGGCCCGCTCCATCAGCCCAGACAAATATCACTCGCCTCCTACGGCCATAAACCACTAACGTCTCTCCAGAGATATGTAACCATTAGATATACAACTTCACTGACTGTCCCTCTGCCCTGATTAACGGCAGTTTGATGACAAAGCCATCTCCCGTACATCACTCACAGCAAATCAGAGCCGGCTCACTCTGCCCCCCTGGTGGTTTAAATGACATCCTGCATGTAAAAGGTGATGATGATTGATTCTGTTACCCACAAATACAAAGTCTTGTCCCATTTGAGTAACATACCTGGGCATGAGCGTCAAGGACTTTTCAGTGGTTACAATAAAGTATCATAGAGCTTTTTTTTTTCATTATTCATGATGGTCTCTGAAACAAATCATGGTGAAACAGTTTATTTTGGCATTTACTGTTCTCCTCTTTTATACCAAAGCATGCATCCATCACAGGATCATACTCAGCCAAACCAATTTTTGTGCTATTTTTCAAAGTAAAAAAGAAAACATTTTCCATGTTCGATGACATCCTTCCAGATTCAAATCATTCAAATGTTGCAGTTAGATTTCTTGCTAAAATATTTAGCCTCCGGCAAGAGGTCATTCTTTTTGCAGCAAGTTGGCCTTCAAAAACCGCATAAAACATTCGGAAAAGTGAAATGAAAAAAAAAAACAATAAAGTAGTTCGCATTAAAAAGCATTACACTCCACACTCATTAAAAATCCAGTAAAAGTCAAAATGATTAAAAACACTGCAGCAAAGTTTAGGGACTAAGACTGAGATGAAGTGTTGGGCTATGCAGGGAGCTGGGACACAATGAATGGTATAATTGAACTGGTCGAATTGAATGCATTTATTACAAATGGAATAAATAATATAAATTATTATAGGTATAATTTCCTGAAACCCGAGTCTTTGACTAGAAGACTATGATGAATTCAGCCTTTTAAAGATTGTTTTATCTGACTGTTTTCCTTTGTTTATTAGTTGACAGTATACAGAAGGAAAATGTGTGCACTATTTTCCACATTCACTCCCAATACTAATAAATCAGTGAGTAATACTATAAACCCTCATTTAACATGAATAGAAAATAGTCTTTCGGCGTGTACCACTTGGATCAGACCGGCTCGGACTGAGCTAACTGCACATTAAAGACACAGTGCTGTAGTGGCATCCACAGCCACTTGTATTCAAACCTTCAAAGTCAGGGGGAACCACGCTAGCCAGTGATAGATGCCGTCTCTGGGCTGTTGAGCTGGTCTGATGTATGTATGTGTCGCCCTTCCCCTTCGCTTCCCTGTGACTTTGACTGGAGTAAACAGCTGACGGGGCCAAAAGAGCCTACCAACACTAACACTCTCTCTCTCCCTCTCCCTCTCTCTCTCTCTCTCTCTCTCTCCAGTCCTTTATATTTTCCCTCACGCTTCTCTTTCTTCCTCCCGCTCTTTCATTTTTTTTTCTTCTTCTCACCGGGCACCTCTCCAGCTCTCCTTTACTCTCCTCCTGTCTACCACCCTCTCTGTACTAAAGTCCTATATTTCAGACTCTCTGGGTACAATGAGCACATGCTTCTCAGCAGATGTCTGTATAAATCAGACTGAAGGTCCAGTATAGTGGTAGATGATCTTTCATCACACACACACACACACGTCCACACACAGTCATTTCTTCATACCTACCAGTGAACTTGTTGACTCCAGCCTCCTCTGCCACGCTGGAGAGGGCAATGACGCCCTGTGAAAGGTCACTCGCTGCCTCGTCCATTTCTATGAGAGCATGAGGACCCACGCTGCCGCTGGCATAGTTAGCTATGTAGATAGCATAACGCCCTGTACCCTGGGAGGAAAAGCAAATATTCTTTTTATTCAGCTCAGTTATTTTTCTTCCACTTTTGATAAACATAATTTCATACTCTCAGTTGCCGCAGAAGTCATAAATATGAAGTTATACTTTGTCCTTCAGGCTCAGAAAACACCACGCTGTGGCTGGAAAATCAGCTCAAGAAAAATATCTACACTGCATGTCTTTTATTCTGAAGGGCTCCTGTTTTCTTTGCAACTTATTGCAGTTGTTTTCTGCAAGTAGTTTGTTGTGGTGTCCTTAGCTGTGCTGCACACCTGCCCCTGCATGTGAGGGTGTAGTCCACACAATGATTTACATTTCATCGAAAGCAGAGCCATGAGAAATTCAGCAGAACCTTTAACCGTTCACCAAAATGAGAAAACAAAGAAACCATATATTTTTCAACTTAGCGTCACTGGTATTTAGCTGCTTGTCAAGGTTTGAGATGCGTGTGTGTCTGTGGATTATCTAAAAGCACACAGTAAAAACACATTGTTCATGTTTTTTTAAATGCAGCTCTTCAGTCCTGTCGGCACCACAAACACTGTTTCATTCACTTCGGTTGTGTTGGGCTGGAAGCAGAAATAATGTCTTAAAACCTACTTGCATAGAACCACAACTACATATGGCTCAATATAGCTTGAAGTGCATGAGAAAATTAATTAGGGAACAGATCATCAGGCAGGCAATATAATTATTTTCCTCCGTATTACCTACAAATCCCAAAACAAAACAAGCCCAAACCCATCAATATGTGAGTTTGTGTCTCTAAGCTCTCTGACCTCCCTCTGTGTGCCTCTCAGCCTGAAGCCCATGGGTGTCCACTGATGATGTCAATCTTAAAAAAAAATATGTTATAAGTTTAATATATTTTAAGTCATTTTGTAAAACACATCTTGTTATTTTTGCATATCTTACTCAAATAGGAGTAAATAGTGTAGTTTTAGGGACTATTTTCATTGTAGTGGGTGTTTCTTGCAGCAGGCACTTTGTGTGTGGAATTATGTTGTCCAGCTGTGCAGCTCTGTAACAGGAATAAGACAAATCAGGCTTTGGCTACAAAGACAATACTTGTTAGTAAGATCGTTGTTCTCGTGATGTATCCTTTAATCATCTTTAAAAATATTACTTTCCATCTCTGAATATTATCTGCATATTTTCACCTTTTCCCTGTCCTAACCTTTTCTTTCCCCTTTATCTCCCCTCGCTCTGTTTCCTATTCTTTACTCCCTCTTCCTCTGCCTCTCTCCCTACTCCTTCCTCTGCCTCCCTTTGGAGATTAATTTCACACTCCATTATCAGTCAGAGTCCCTGCAGACACAAACTCACAGACGGAACCATGCTAATAGACTACACACTCGATTCCAATGAGCTTTCCCACCAGGCCTAACATATTTCAGTCAATACAAACACATGCACATACGCAAACGGACACACATGCACGGCATTTCACCATTTGCATTCACCTTACTGTATTTTTACAAGACAAGAAAAGTAAATGATTCTGGGTGATGTAAATGTCATCAAGCGTCACATTATAGCCGGCTGAGGTGGGAGGAGTGGGTAGCACTTTCTCTCTCTCTCTCACATACACACACACTTACACACACACTTTCTCTTTCACACACTTAGAACTTGACAAAAAGGGAATGAACTACAATGAAGGCCACTGGCAGTTACTTAACAAACTTAAAAGTCAATGATTTTTCAATAAGTCCTCACCCAAGGCAAATTTCTGTCACTGGTATTGGCATTGTGAATAGTGTGACATGCATGCCTGCGGAGTACATGTTGGTGCAGGGATATGTGACCGTGTGCCCTTTACAGCGATCACTGCGATTACAGCACAGCTCCCACCTCTGATGTAATGTTTCCATTTCTTCCTGTTCTATAGAAACATATGGCTTTTGTGCTCCCTGTCCAATATATTTCACTTTTTCTGCCTTTTAAACCCACTCACTGTCAGAAACTCCATTCTCTGCTCTGCCAGTGCAAAGTGAACCGATCCATCAGTCCAATGCGAGACCCCTCAATATGTCACCTTCATCAGTTTGTAAAAGACTAATGATTGGACGTCAGTCCCAAGGAGACTGGGAGAGGCGAAATGGTTGGATGACTAATTATTCCTCTTTCTTCCTGGATGATAACGCTTTATTTATGAGTAAACAGGACCAAATGCATTAGCTCGTCAACCAACAGGGCAGCATGCTCTGCATTTGGCCAGTGTCACCTTCTGCTGTTGTTCAAAATCTGCTCAACAATAGAAAAATCTCTTTCTCTCTCTTTCTCTCTCTCTTTCTGCCTGGAACTAGCATGGAAGAACACGCATCAGGGTTTTGGCTTCCCATAAAAGCATCAACCATTAAAAGTAGATATCTCTCCGATCGCTTTGGCACCTGCATAACCTATCAGTGCTCAGTGAGATGGGACTGTGGTTAAAAAGAAAATCTATTGTAATCCCAACTGTCCTCTTCCCACTATTACCTCCTCTGTCCCGTCCCCCTGATTGGAAGTGAGAACTGTACGTGTGTGCACGAGATAAGAGACAAAGAAAGTGTGAGCATGTCAGTCAGACCAAGAAAAAACTGGTGTAAAGGAGGTGGAAAGAGTGAGGAAAACAATGAGAAAGGGACTAAGAGAGAGAGAGAGAGCAAATGTTAGTAGTGTGCAGTCATCACTCCTCCCCTCGTACGATGTTCTATAAAACAAACGAGGCCTGGCTTCTGTAATTACACTGGTGCGATGGACAGAAGAGAGAAAATGGCACACCATTCCCCCCAAATGAACTGTCATAGCACATGCTGAGAAGGGCGGCGTAGGCAGGGCATGAGTTATCACTGGAAAACAAACAGAAGCAGCCATGCATGTACACAGAAGACACTCTGGGGAGTTTGTGTGTGTGTGCTGCGGATCTGCATCTATACTTGTGCTCCGTGTGCATATGCGATTGTGTTTGCGTCGTACCTTTCTGTCCACACAGGCCACTGAGCGCCCAGCCATACGGTTGGCTACGTCTCTGTGTTCGTTAATGTCATCGTTCAGTAGGTCTTCAAAGCGTCCATTACGGAACTTAAACAGCTTGTCAGAATATGTTGCCTGACCTTGATGCGGAGAGACATTTGTGAGAGTTGAACACAGGCTGTTGAAGAGTTATTATGCAATGCGAGAACTGTGGGTGATTGGAAACACTAAAGCAGGCAGCTGTGGCTGAAAGTGAGGAATGTGATACAGGAGTTTTTGTAAAAATGATAGAGCTAAGGTGTTGCAGGTTTGGTAGTGTGCACTCTCTAGCTCTCAGATTGATTAATAGCAGCACAAAGCTTGTCTGTTATCTGATGAGGAGTCAGATGAGATAAGCTTATTATCTGCATACTGATTCTTCTGCTTTGTCTCTGTACAAGAAAAGACTTATAATCCCTTTGTGAGTGATGCGTCTGTATATATTTTTACACAGCTTGTACTGTACCAGAGAAGGCGTTATTGGTGTTGAGGACATAAATCTCCTCCCGACCGTCTCCGTCGATGTCACACGCTGTCACTCCGATGGCGTTGCCTTGTCGGTCTCTCAGGGCGTAGAAAGGGGAGCTCCGGTTGTCAACGGCGATGTTGACAAGCCGCTTACTCTGCTTGTCATACTTCAGCACCAGGTTTGGGCCGTTGTAGCTGTCAAGAGACACCAGTGGCAAAATGTTGTTTGTTCATTACATAAGACTGTCAGCAAGAATTTTACAGCATGAATCATTCATTGCCATTTATATTCTACAAGTCATGCGTATTGACTAATGAGGCTGCCTAAAAAGCCTGAAAACAATTTTATGATGCTTCATTTATTGATGAAATCATTCAGCTGTTATAGAATTGGATTTTGAAAGCTCCAGAAAACTTCAGAGAATTTGAAAGACGGCGTGTTAGACTGGCAAAGTCTGTTCTGAGGCTGGACAAGTACAAAGATTTACAAACAACAACAAAAATCCTGCAGAAGATGTCAGGTTATCAGACCTGAGGCCGCTATTAGCATTAGTGTTGTTAAACTTCTAAATCCTGATTGGTGCTCAGTCTAATATGACATCAACCTATGAGTGAGAGAAAAACCAGTGAGAGAACCACAGGAAAATAATCTTAATTCAAACAAGCATTGTCTGATGCTGCATTTTTGTGTTCATAGGGGACCTCAGCAGATTTTAAGAAGAGACGTATAAGTTTAAGAAAGTATAAGTTTATGTGAATATACACAGTTGCCCATAAAATTGGAATCATTTTCAGGCACATTCCTCTTTTTATTCCTATTATAAAGGTAAATCGTGTTTCAATTTTCACAGTGATTTGTTTGGAAGAGATTGATCAATAAAGTTTTGATAAGATATACACTTTATCTATCACGAATAAATCACATTGTTACAATCATTTCATGAGAAGAGGTTCAAAAAATATTTTATTCAAACTTTTTGTGCAACTGTGTATTATACAGAGATACAGTATAACCTGATATTGATTATTGATTCTTAATCTTCTTCATCGTCCCACTGAAATTAATCATCCTGTTACTGTAACAGGTGAGGGTGAATCAGCATTGTGCAGTCAAATTTCAACTTTTCCTTAATGTTTATAATAATCTATAAATTTCCAGATTTCAGAAAATTTGACATACAAACCTACAAAAGCTTTTGAAGCTCTGCTTAGGAGGTGATGATGACAATGCCACAGCGAAGAGAAGGGAAAAAAATCTGACCCTTACTTTTAAATGTTAAAACAGCACAAGAATGAAAAGTGGGATTGTTGTGACTTCATGTGACTCATCCCATTGTCATCTATTCTATGATAATAGTGTAATTGAAATATTGAAATCAAATACCAAGTTATACTTAATCGCCAAAGGTCGAAAACAGCTGTATTAAACTCAACCTCTCCATCTTCAGGTTCTTCTAGCCTCAGATAACCTTACATCCTCTAAAAGGCTCTGTGATGTCCTCCTGTCCAGCAGACCTGCTGAATGTGATGGCTTGGCTAAATTACATTTATTAAGCAGGGTCATTTTGCTGCATCTATATTCTGTTAAGCACTGAGAAATTCATTGCTGCTTCACTGGGTAGAGGCACACTTGCCAAACTGCTCCCATCAATGGCACTCTATCCAATCACATCTATTTTCATCAGCTGAGTGAGCCTCTGGGCACCCTTACCCACTGCCGTCTTTTAGTCTTTTGTCTTTGCGTGTAACCTTTAGCTTGTGAAATGACGCTGCTCTGGTTTTTGGAATTAGCAGCTCATTAGTTGCTACACCTGTGTGTTATGCAAAAAAAGAGCACTCTTGTAATGTTTTGTGGAAGAGAAAGCATTTCTCACCCGGCTACAAAAATCTCCAGGTCTCCGTCCCCATCCACATCGGTGACGGCGACGCCATAGTTGAGCTGGGTAGGGTTGTTGTCGTAGTCAGGTGGGAGGACGGTCTTGGTTATAGCTGAGAACATCGGCTCTGATCGCTGAGCCGAGGAGTGTACAGGCAGGAGCAAAACCAGCCACAACAACATCCTCACCTAAAAGGAAGAACACACCACCGATCAACAGCTGAGATTGAGGAAGCCGACCGTCATCTTGTACATCTCGTTTATATATCACCCAAAAAAACTACCCCTTCTGCATCCTTCATAGAATATATTCACTTTGCACTAAAAAAGCAGAACAATGCCACTTTGTTACTGCAGATAACACAAAGAACAATTTGCGGCCCACTCTCTGCAACCGCACCACAGCGCACATTTGTTCTGGCAGTTGAGGTAAATAAAAACCTTAGGTCATACGCTGTCTCGCAAACTGCTATTTCTGTCGTTGTTGCTAATTCTCCAAATCCACTGTGAGGGAAACATCGGTGTATTGTTTTGCAGAGCTCTCTGCTGTACGCAAAGATGAAGATAAACCACTGTAATCAGCAGTACTCTGCAGGCTCTGATATGAACAACCGATCACATACAGACAGGCTGAGGAATTACAGGACAGAAAATCCATACGTGGAGCAGGGCATCACAAGTGAGCCCAGAGGAAAACCAATATAACCTGAGAGGACAGACCTGAGGAGCTCTGTCCTGAGGGAGGGTCACCAACTCTAAATTGGGAAAGCTTCTTTGAATAAAAGGCCTGTGTGTTGTCTAAGTGTTGTTTCAATTGTCAGCAGATAAAAGGTGGATGTAGAGGAATTGATTGAATTGACTTGTGAAGTGCGGGAAGGTAGAGGTGGAGCTTCTGATGCTCGAGCTGAAAAGGGAAAGGAGAAAATGACTGAGAAGAGAAAGGAAAAAGGAAGGTCACCTCCTTAAAGCTAAAATAAAACACTCATCAGCAGCAGCTCTGCAAAACTTTACACAAGCAACACACACAAACTAAATGGTATTTACAAGCTGACAACTTGATTTGCGCTGCCTGTGGATTTATGAACCCAGCCTTCATCATCGCACTCATTCCGTCTGTAATGCCATCGAGGCGTTCCTGTCTCTGCCGCTCTCCCTCTCTGCTCCACGTGTCCAGGTGATATATGGCTCTTTAACATCTCCCTCAACAATTCAATTTAAGATAAAAAACCACACTGCTGTTTGAATGATACTCCCAGAAGCACATGGGTTGGTGGGGGGGGTAAGGGAGGGCCACCTCTGCTGACACCCGCAGAAATACAACCAGAGCTCATGCTAGCTCTGTGAAGCAGGCGGCGCGGTGATAACGCAGGCTGGAGAGCTGGTAGCAATGTAGACTGTGGCTGTTAGCAACAAGGGTTAATTAACAACACCGAGAGCTCCGGATGAGGCAGTTTCTTCCCATTAGAGTGGGATGTAATGACAAATGAGCAGAGCAGTTGCAGACTACAGAAAGCAGCTTTACACACTCGCTCATATTCTCCGTGTTAGATAGGGTCGCTGGGCTATAAATTAAAAAGAGGAAGAAAGGGACACTTGAAAAGTAAAAAGAAAAGTATGTTAGAAAAGGGTGCAATCCCTTGGAATACCTTTTTGGGTGAAGATGCACTTGAAGAATTCTTTTAAAACAAACAATTAGAGGACAAAACAACAACTTTTGGATACCACAGGTGGACAGCTGAGCCTGAATGTGCATACAAATGAGGATTAAGTGTAAGAGAGGGCTAAGCTGCTCCAGGACTGCAGTCATATACAAAGGCCTACATATATATATATCTGTTCAACACCAGTCTGGAAACAGAGAAAAAAGTTAATTACCTCCAATAATTCCATACAAATAATATCTGGATGGATGAGGGAGGTAAAAGAGAGGACATGAGAGTGGTTGGGGACCACTGGGGACCGGCCTGATAAAATGGTGTTGTACTACATTATCCAGTCAAGGGCACATCATCGCTTTGTCCCGTATTCACTGCGGTAAAAACCAAGACACTCCACTTGAGTCGTCCAGTAATAATGCAATGTGACTTTTCTTACTGGCTAAGATTTATAAAACATTCAAAGCACTCATGCGGGTTTGGAGATGTAACATCTGCAGGGTCAACAACTGTCTGTCCCGCTGTGAGGACGGGAAGCATCAAATAAAGTCATTTGTAGTAAAGCATGAAATAGCTCCGGAAAAAATGTTGTCTGAAGCAGAGAAATGTTTTTCGATTTGGTTATTTATGGTGGCATTAAGAGGCCATTACCAAAGCGTGCAACATCAGCATGTGCTTTCTGGAGCGTTCAAGCCCAGCTCTGATCCTGATAACACTGCGACAAAGAGCCGGCAACATCTTCAGTTTCACACACACGCACACACACTTCCAGAGGCTCTTCTCGGTGAAGGGCACTCACTGCAGAACACACACACACACACACACACACACACTGTACCAGTCTCATTGAATTACACCGAGCAGTCTCTCTGGGCTATCAACAATTACCATTAATGTTGGGCTCCAATTCATTCATCACTTACCACATTTAATTTCAATCAATCAAACACCTCATTCAGGCAGAGACAGAGTGTAACAACTCACTGAAGGACCTCACCTGCTTCACAGCCAGACACCGACCACAACTACACTTTAAAACTGTTTATATGGAGAAATTTTTATATCATGAGCCCAACTTATTGAGAAGTTGTGGGACTTTCTGTGGAGAGTTCCCACTTGAAGCTATCACCCATATAATACTATCTATCTATCTATCTATCTATCTATCTATCTATCTATCTATCTATCTATCAGCATCAAATTAGATACACTACACAAGGCTTTATGAATGTAGTATAAAATTAGAAACTGTGGAAGAAATAACACAAAACTCTTTTCAATAGGGGAAAACTGCAGCAATAAAAAGTCAATTTTCCAATAAAACCTGCGGTCATCTCACACTGCTCATCGGCAGCTTTTTTTTTTTTTTTTTCCAGGGGATCCACTTTTGTGTGAGGCAGCATTTAATCCGTGGCAGTTTATAATAGTAGGTAATAAAACAGGATTACGGGCTATCTTACTCAATATTGATAAAGCGACCGTTTTAATCGGAATTTATTAGTTCTGAGAAAAAAGTTGCGTTCAAATCAGGACGGAGATCAACTTTTCTCTGGGCTCCTCCTGCGGTAGATCCCAGCGGAGCGCTATAATGATCCTGAACACAGAGCGAGGCGGCAGCAGCTTCAGCAGCTTCAGCAGCAGCAGCAGCATCAAGCAAACTCAGGTACTCACAGATGCAGAGATGCTCGGGAAACTCCGACAAAAATCCTCCAGCGATTGACAGCGAGGAGAGAGAGAGAGAGAGGGAGACACCGTCAGCTTAATTGTGCCGTGAATGCCGCAGTTATCTCAAGGGTTTTTCCCCCCACTTATTCCCTTTACACAACTTCCAAAAGATTTGCTTTATGAAATCACTTGTGTGAGATTTGAGCCAATCGCCGGGCAGCGTGTGGAATATTTAAACGGGCAACCAATGGCGGGGCTGGGAACCGGTGGGTGGGCGTGTCCCCAGGTGTTGATTAGGACATGGCAGCGGGGGCGCAGCTGAGATCAGGATGCAGAGCTTCCTCGGTTCACTAGAGATGCTCTGACTCCTGCTCACGTGCAATTAGGCTGGCATCCTCTTTCTTATACTGTCATTGGTCTTGTTCAAATTTATATTTTTGAATTTATAGCCTAATTATTCATTTAATTTCTCAACTCTTTTACTTACGTAGGTAGATTAAATGATAGTCAAAACTTTCTTTCCCCCATTTTTCATATTTAAACCATCAGAGCAGAGACGCCAGAGGTGACAGATAGTGACGGTTCTCTTATTGTAGAGGGAGATAAGTCCTGTGGGCTTGACACAGCAGCCCTCTGTCAAACCACATTGCAGCTTTCAAGGGTAAAATCTTGATGCATACGCAGCTGTGAAGTCTAAATCTGGATTTAGTGGCTCACTGACTTGAATGGTACTGATATGGAGGAGTTTAACAACCTGTGTTGTTTACATTATCACAGTCGAGTTGTCGTGCCATATCTTTGCGCTCACATCGGTTTGATTCTGGCCCTGCGATGGAAACACTGCAGTTCATAAACAAACATAATCAGCTTATGTTGTTATTAACAGTTCATAAACACGTTTATTTCCATCCTCAGAAGCTCAAATCTTTAGTTTTATTTGTGGATACGACTTTTTACACAGACAGCAACTTATTCTCATTGGTTGCCTTAAGACTTTTTGTTTGATGTATTAATAAACTGAGTGAAGGAGGGAAAGTAATTCAAGTAATTAACTAAGCGTGTGTTCTTCTTTCTTTTGTGTGTGTGTCGGTGTGTGTTATCCATTGAGCTTCAGAACAACATCACATTTGCAGATATCAATAGCAGTACTCCTCAAAAGTAATAAATAATTATTTTTCAGGTTGATGAGCAAAATCATAGTTGTCTGTCTGTGTTACAACGGTCACCATTGTGTGTGTGTGTGTATGTGTGTGTGAGAGTTTGCAGGTTTACTGCTGCCAGATGTATAATTCTTATGTCATGCTTCAGTGAGTCCAGCCTCCCAGAGACCCCCAGTGAAATTAGTTGTGTGTGTGTGTGTGAGTGCGTGCGTGCGCGTGTGTGAAGGGGTGCGTACAGCCTGGTGAAATGAGATGTTCACATCCCAAGGACGTCTCCCACCGTAATTTAAACTCACTGGTGCTGGAAGACTTCAAACCGAAAGTGCTGAAGTCATAAACCAGTGCACTTCTGTCTTTACTGTTATTGTGTGTGATCTACTGGTGTAAATCCACAGGCAGGTGGCTGTGACTCAAACAATGCAAATAGCAAGGCACAAACGTCGAGCTTTGCCACGCCGTGATTAGTACATGGCTGCAAGCTGTAAAATTAAGCTAAAGACCTCAAGTCAGCACTGCTGTTGGTTGTTTTGATTGTTCTTGAGTTGCAGTTTATCTGCTCCATTTGATTTACAGGCTGCGGTTCTCTGACATGATCACACAATGTGAATGGTTAGAGAAAGGGAACATCCTCCGAGCTGGACTAGCACATGATACCTTCAGCTAGTTCCTCCCTGATCTACAGTCTCTCACAGCAGAGACCAGCGTGTTTTTATTTACGAGGGGACAAAGAGACATCTATCAGCACTCAGCTGAAGCCGGTGACA
>OMNW01008570.1:23654-33717 GCA_900303245.1 Selene dorsalis
TTTGATCTGATGCCAAATATTTGTTAAAGATTTGCCATACTGTGATGTTGGTGAACCGCTGTGCATCGTATACTTGATATGGTCACATACTGTACCTTTTATGACATGTCATGAATAGATCCCTTGATTCCTGTTCACGTATGAAATATTAAAGCTGAAGCTGGGGCTGTGGGTGGAGTGGGATTTGTGATTGTTGCTGAATAAGGTTAGGAAACACTAACTGAATCAGATGTAGTATTATTACTTCTCCTAATCACCTTAATAAAGTGATGGCATGTTGAACCAGGATTTTTCTCACTGCGTTCAGCATGGCTTCACATGATGTAAGTGATGCAATCAGGATATCTGAATGAGCCTAAAGCAGATGTTGTTTTGGCCTCCTTCAAACGCTCCCACTAATATGAGTCATTTGACAAATAGCTTTATTAATAACCAGCATCTCCTACTACTCCTCCTCCTCCTCGGCTCTGTGTCATTGAAAAACATAAGAACATCTTGTCTTGATAAATGTAGAGCTGCACAATGTCTTTAGCGATGCAGCTGGACAGAGGAGTGAAGTCAGAAATTGGAGGTGCCTCAGTCGACGTTCAAAACCAGAGAAAGTCACAGCCATTCATCAGTGTTTGGATGCTCATAATTCACAGTAACTGTGACCGGTGGTTAGTATCAACTGTAAATTAATGTGGCATTTGGGTCTCTCTCTTTTTTTTTTTTTTTTTTTTTTTAAACATTTTTACAGTGAAAAGTTGGGGTTAATTTTGAGCACACTGTGCCCTGTAGCAAATACCCAGCACTCACTGAAACATATCTAACATGTGTGAGAGAGATGATTGGAAAGGGAGAGAATGAAAGAAAGAAAGAATGAAAGAGAGTGGGAGAGAGAGAGAGAGAGACAGCAAGAGAGTGAAGGCTTTTTGCTCCCGAGCACCAACTGCGCAGCACATTTTTCATTTCCCACCGAGTTGAAAAGATCAGGTAATTGAAAAGGAGACAATCCAGCAGCCGAGGCTCCACAGATGCCAATGAAAAGCTTCAGAGATATTAGAGTATTACACTTTGGGCCCCGTCTTTGTATTTCTTTCACATGGGGCCTATGGAAAAAAATGGCTTTATAATGACAACACCTGAAAAGTGTTTTCCATCAGGCTCATGCATCATTGTCAGCGTGGGAGATGAAACCGTATTGTTTCCCTTTGGATGGGCGATGTCAGTGGAGAGACAGCAGGCTGCAGAGAAGGAGAGAGAGGGATGGAGGGAGCGAGAAATGGAGGGAGAGAGTGCTAGAGAGATGTAGTATGTTCTCTAAATGCAAAGAACATTGAAATGTAATAAAAATCAGATGTTCATCCTATCACACACACCTCCCCAAATAATAGAAAATCAGGCGCCTCTGGACTTTTATTACTTTTTGGAAATGTACGTTTTCTCTGGCCAGTAGAAAGTGAAGATTTATAACTCGACTCATTCTGGTGATCATATCAAATGTTGTGTCCTGCTGCAGTGCAGTCCTCTCACAGAAATGGCACAGTTAAAATTCATTATCAAATAATGAATAACTCAAGAAACATGAATAAGTCAAATGTCAGATCTGAATGCAAAACAAAGAGTGATGAGAGAAACTCAGAAGGTGGATTATTTATACACGACATGAATACTAAGATGACTACACGATCCTTTAATCAGAGCATTCTGGGATATCTCGTTTATCAGATTTGTTTTTCTTATATGGAGGAAGGTTAAATGCAAATGTAAACAAATGAAATACATCTGGCTGCATGAGCATGCCACAGGACTTAACATGCATGTCATAAAAGAATCCTTCATATTTTGGATGGATCTCATTTTTCCAAACTCACTGCCCTCCGTCAGGCCGTCTGAGTGGGATTTGTCTAAGATTAATAGTTTCATGATTTATAGGCTGGCAGTGTGTGAGCAGCACCGCACCTCCAAACAGCCAGATATACAATTATCCGCTCCTCTTGCCCTATATGAATGCCATTTCCCCAGCATCCCTCCTTAAAAGAGACATGGGCCATTTGTCTCCCTAGCTGCCTCCTCACCCAGGCCAGTAATAAGCCATCTGCTGGATCCGAACATGAAAGATTAAAATGATATACAGTATGAAAGCTCTCTATTCATTTGCTAATGTCCAAGATTCAGGGACGCAGAGGCCAAAGCTGTCATCTCTCTCAGGAAGAGGTAATTATCACTCTTCCTCTGAGGGGTGGCCGCTGCCTCCGCCTCAGCATCACACAGGACCCGGCCCCCGTGCCGGCTGCCATCGGCCAAACCTCATTTAGTAGGCCAGAACAATGCCCGACCAAATGTCTGGCTAATCCCCACAATCCTTTGTATTCATTGAGGGCTGGTCGTATGGGCCTGAGGAGAGGGCCCTGCTGGTCGTGTGTATGTGTATGGGTGTGTGCGTTTGAGGGCAGGGGGTCAACTTCAAGCCCACAGTGCTACAGGCGAGGCGGGTGATTATTTCACTCACTGTCATTAAGTCTTTGTTTGTGTGACTGTGTGTAGGGACATGCACGTGTCTCTGTGTGTGTGTGTGTGTGTGTGTGTGTGTGTGCGCACATGGGTTAGGGGGTATGCCTTGTAAATAAATGGGAGATTAGAGTGAGACACATTTTTTGTGTGATTTTGATCTACATCTGAGAAATGGAGCAAAGAGGAGAAGTTAAATTGGCCATGTGCAGGAAGCGGTGGAACGATGGCAAGGAAATTGACAATGAGCTCACATCGACCAAGTTTGGACCATTTTTTTTTTTTCAAATTGAATTTTCTGGCATTATTTCAGGATTCATTGCTGCAGGTGCATTGTTTTTATTATTATTTGATAAGTGGCTCCACTGCATCATGAGTCTATGTATTATTCACAAGACATTTTGGAGATTTAAGTTTTGCTGGCATCAGGCCAATCTAATCCTGAATATCATCTGGAAAATGAACACAGACAGTTTGTTGTTTAATCCTGTTTGGTTTGTGATAATGGAGGACAACTAACTCTGAAGTCAACAGGGGATTCACGCTGAAAACAGACCAGCGCTGGTGGTAGGGTCGTGTTGATAAGTGCTGCTGCTGAGACAGTGACTTATGATCTTGGAAATGCAGTTGTAGCAAATTAAGATGTTTTTTAAAATCTCGTGAGATGGCACACGCTTCATTGTACTCACGGGGAAATTTTTTACTGGTTATTATTGTGGCCTCTATTTTATCTAGACAGTAAAAATATGTTGTTCAAGTTGGTGTAATATACCAGGAACTGCACATTTCCACTACAATGCCTCGCAAATGACCCTGTGTTGTCTTTAGGATTTAGGATGTGCACCGTGAAGCTTTGGGTGCAACGACGGTTTGCAATTCTGTTCTTGTTCTTGATGACATGTACAGAGAGACATAGGAAACGACAGCATGAAAGATCCACAGCCTGGTTTTCAGATGTCAGCGGTGGACTGGTGATTTAATTTGTTGTATTCACAGCATTAAAAAAAATACCTGTAAAAGACTCGATGCCTATGTTACTTAGGTTCATTTTTAGGCTGTAGGAACGTCGGACCGGAAATTAAATCCCACCAATTTCTGTTGCTTTTAATTTAACAAAAAACCATTGGACAAAGAAAACCAAAAGTACACTGTACACTACCAACGCACCATATGATCACCTAATCTGATACAGTGGCCAAACCATGTTGTGTGATCCCCACACAGCCTCTGTCATTTAAATCCTGATGATGTGATATTTGCTAATTACACTGAAACACATTTTTTTTCCCTCATCAAAGCTGCGTTCTCCCTTTTCCCTCCTCTTCTCACGACTCGGCCCTCTTTTCCCCTCCCTCACCAGATTTATGTAGCACTATAGAGCTTCTCTCTTGGAGCTGGGAGCTCTGCTGAGGAGAGTAAATTAATTTTCCACGCAGACCAGAGGGCTTAATTCACTTAGAGTCCCCAGAGCAGCTCGGTCTCAGTGGATAGAGTAACGGGGGCTCAGTTGGGCTGGGTGAGGAGATCCAGCAGCGCTCTTTCTCTCTGCGTTAGGTGAGCTCGACTGTCTTTGCTCTCCACCTCCTCGCATCAAACATCACCCTGTCTCTCTCTGACATCCCTCCCCAACTCCTCTTCCTCCTCCCCACTTGGAGTGGGGTGGGTGCTGTCCTCTACCTTCCATCTCCCTTCATCACCCGCTCGTTCTCCTTTCATAATCAAAGAAAAGAAGCTACCCCTCATTCTCCTTTTCGTAATACATGCCTCAATTATGCATAAACTCGTCAATTTGGCCGTTCAAAGAGGAATGACATGGAATCCAGCGGAGAGGGCTGTCTCAGGATATATCTTAGACGGTGACAACGGGAAGCTTAATGCATGTCTTAGTGACTGTCCTGTCTCTCACAACCACCACTGTGTGACCCGTCCTCACAATCATACTATTAAACACATTTGATAGTACCGACTCACCACGATACACCCCCATGATGTTTTTTTTTTTTACATCTGCCAAGTCTGACGCTGCTCCCGGGCTTCATCGTTAGCCAGGCTTGAACGAATCTGCCTGCAGGTCTTTCCTTGACCTCAGATTTCTACCAGCCTGTTGAAATCAACATTATCTAAAGCCTGTTAAGAGCAGTGAACCCCACACTTAGCAGACATCAAAGTGTTGCTGTTACGTTGTTATTGTGGTACAAATTGTTTCAATCAATACTGTAAGTTTGGCTCCAAGCTCTATTGCATTTACGTCTCTCTTTTTCCAAGTCTTCACTTCTCGCATGTTTAAATGAGATGGTGAGAGAGGGACCACCCCAGCCTCTGCTGTCTTGTTCCCTCTGTCTTGCCCTCTATTTTTTTCCTTTCATCTGAGTCCAACTGTACCTTCTCTGTGAGACGACATGAGTAAATGGTTCTGTCAGGCCTCCTGAGTGGATTAAAGTGGCCTTCAATTACCTTCATCATTGACCTCATGAAGCTGGTTAACTGCAAAATCCTTAACCCTAAACTCAGCCATTGTACACTCTAATTCAGTCCAACACACACACAGACACACCGGGCGACAAATACACATTTGTGTTCACAACATTATAAAAGGGATGAAAATGAGTAGGAAAGATCTATAATGAAAAAATAGGTTAGGGCTAAAATAATTCATTCTGGAAGTTTCCCTTTTTTCCGATTTTGGTTGAGATCAAAGCTTGGTTTCAGGTCTAATTAACCAAACGAATGCAGATCCCAGACCTTCTGGCTGCCGGTAAGGCCTTGGAGGGATCCCTCGCTGAAAATCCACATCAGATTTAAATAATTAATATGACACCTTGAGCTCCGCAGAGAAAGAGGGGCTCCATGTTGGAGTTTAGAACAATGTCACTGCCAAGTGTAATGCTGTTTGTCTCCATGAAAATGAGCAGGGGAGAAAGCAGCCACTCCATTGTACTGCCTCCCTGGCGGATCAGGGGACTGCTCTCCCCTTTGTCATGCTAACGGGGAGCTTTAAGAAGACGTTGGTAAAGAAGGCCTGCGGCCTGCGCTCCGTTCCTGGCTGGGCCCGGCTGAAGCAAGCTGGGCCTGGCTCTGGGGACTTGGAGCTGGGGTCATTTTATGGTTTTTAATCCTCTTAATCCCCGTTAGAAGGGGCTTGGTGGAGACAAATCCACTCCCAGAGGTCCTTAGGATTCAAACGCTGCGCTTGAGCAATTGTATCATTTGATAACAACAATGGTGGAGGATAGAGAGAGCAAGGGAGAGGGACAGACGGGGAGAGGAATAGGAAGAAAGATAGAAATCTACATTGTGATTGAGAGATATAGATTTTTTATCTTTACCCTCTGGTTATTAGCTCTCCATCTCAATCGTTACCTCTCGCACTTTTGTCTGTGTCAAGGTGGATAAACCATGCAGGATCCATGACACACACATAAACACTTGGTCTGAATCTAATGCTAATGACCCTTATGTTGCCCTGTGGTCCATTAAGAAATTCAACTCTCACTTGGTTCCCTGTGTGGACAGCACAGTGGCCCATTTCGGGAGGAACTGGGGAGCCACGGATAATCCAGAGGGCCCTATTCAAATTAATACACTCCTGTTAACCTCATCTCAGACAAGCTCTCTTCATTATCACTCAATTAAAACTGCATATATGAACAGGCCTGGGCTGCAGAGGCCTCAGACTGTCTGAGCTTAGTGACGGAGCAGTCGAGTCAGGCGGGAGGGCAGCCACAGTGGGACATCAAAACTCTGACTGATCAGGATGAACATGAGCTTATAACCCACTAATCAGAGAAGTGTAGGAGAGACATGATATACCAGCTGGAGTCCAGCTAGATATTAGAGGGAAATTAAAGGTTCAGTTGCACTATGTGATGAACTAGATTTTGAGTTTTCAAATCTCATCTTAAGTGGTCACGGGAAAGAGAAGAGGCAGAGAAGCTGTGGGTTGGCTACTAAAAATGCTTTATTTTAGACAACAGTCCAACTTCTCCTTCATTTCTAATTGAAAGAATATGACAGGGGATGGTTAACTTGAGTCACAATTGCCCGTGGCTCACCAAGCAAACCCAAACATAGTCTTGAGCGTTCCTTTTGTGGAGAATGACATGAGACAATGTGAGGTTGTGGTCAGCCATTTTTTGATGGCAGAAACCAAATCATGGGAATGAAGCAGAGCAAAAGCAAAAGCCAGAGGGAGAGAAAGTGAAGTTTAGGAGCGAGACTGATATGCTAAAGAGCTTTAGGCTTTAACTACAGATTATTGTTTTCAGTGCCCTCCTGTTCTTGATTTGTATCTGCATAACCACATACATTGCTATTTGATATTTCTGTGTTATTCTCTGCCCGTCTCCCTTAACTACCCCTTTTTTATATTATTCTTCCATACATTGCCCACTAGCTCTTTCCCACTAATGTACGCAGAGCGGAGTATGGGGTCGAGCACCTTCAGCTCTGAGCCCTGGTGTGGGAACAGGCTAGCTGTCTGTGTTCTGCATATAGCCTGCAGCCAAAGACTGAGAAGGAGCGAGCAAAACAACAACCACAAGTCTGGCCTGTCTGCAGAATGCCAGGACTGCTTAGTGGTTGGCAGCCTCAGCTCACCAGGGGTACACTGCTGTCATTCGCTGGGAAGAAATGCTTGAGATCCCAAATTCCACAGACAAGGCACATGTTACTTGGAATGAAGAGGGTGTATGGCTGCACTCGTTTGCGTACGTAATGCCGCACTTAGATGATGAAAGTCAGGTACTTTGTCGCAGACTAGAACTTCCAAATGAAGTTGAAAAACACACTGGAAGTAGTCCCTTTTTTTCTTACAGATTTGCTGCTGAATTTAGGATACTGACCATCCTTAACAATCTTTTTTTTCCCCCTCTTCCATCAGGTGTTTGTCTTCAAGGTCACATTAGTCAGTCATAAATATATATTTCTAGACAGAGCATTAACTCTTGATTTTACTTTGATTATGGCTTGGTAGCAACTGTCCATTGCTACTGTACGAGGTAATCTGGCAGTGTTGTTGTAGAAGTCGTTATTTCAACCTTTAAATTATACGTTTTTATTTGAACCCAAACTATCATGTTTCTCTGTACCCATCTGACTGTAACCATGTTGTGTTACTGGCTAAAATTAAACCTTAAAGGAGCCATCTGTACATACATAACAGCGATGTGTAATAATTTTGGAGGACCTCGTCAATTTCTGAGCTACTGCTGAGAGGTGGGCTTCAGATCAGAAAAGCCTGTGTGAGAAAATGTGTAAGTCTTGAGGTCAGTTAGTTTGGAGGCAGTTTGTCACTAAAGAGATAAAGCAAAATAAACTTCTTATCATTGAGTGTCCAATAGAAATGAACAAGATCTATAGGATGGCACGAATGAACCATTTGTTTTGGTTCAGCTGACCCAAGAAGTCCTCTGAGGGACATCCCTCATGGACAGTGTCCTTTAAAGAATCAAACCTTTAAGCTGTGACACAGTCTATAACTGAAGACACAAAGGGATGACATCGTTACCAGACTTGTTTGATCTGTGAGGTACAACACAAACCTGCATTACTGCTTTTACCAATAATGTCAACAAACAATTACTATACAGTTCCTGCACTCCAGGAACACAGGAACGTTGAATCTGTCACCGACTGTGAAAAAACTGTGAAGGTACTCTCTAATGGGTGATTTTTCTTGGGCTTTATTTTTATAGATATGATACCAAAGCTGTTTATATGGCAACGGAAGATGTCAGAAAAATAAAACGCTACAGTAAGTCTAGATTTAACTAGGACTCTCTTTCTCAAAAATAGTAGCAAGTGTGAGTTTTCTTTCAAGCTTTACAATAAGTATCTGTGCCATGAGGGCTACAGTCTTTCAAAAAGCCCACTAATGAAATGAACTCCCTGTATCTGCAGAGTTCACAGTCCAAGTTTGACCCCGTTGTCCTCTCCACAGTAACAGCTACAACCAAAAAACCATTCAGAGCACCAGATTGCAGTTTCCATCTGGTGTGTTTGCCACGCATCGCAGGAAGACGCGTGAGCATCTCTTCGTAAATGTGGTTTCATAAAGGACGGCGGTGTGATTTGTTAACACTGCTCTCGCTGCACACGCATTATTTCACGCTGTGAGTTGTTTTCCTTTGTCAGGTCCTAAGTCCTAACTCTGCGTCCTTTGATCAGAGCCGTGTTCGCCACCCTCATGTTTGTATAGCCTTTGAGAAAGACAAATGCAGGCAAGGAACCTGTGTAATTAGCATAGCGTGCGTGCTTGTGTATGTGCGCTTTATGAATCCGGGTTCATTTCAAACACTTGGTTCTTACTGGGAGTGCAGCTGAGAGCAAAAACACTGCTTGTTGGTGTGTGTGTGTGTGTGAGAGAGAGAGAGTGTGTGTGTACGTATTGATGTGTGTTTGCGTGTGCATTGACAGCCTTTGAGCCAGTTCTCGCCTTCACTAAAAACGCTCAGGGCACAAAGCAGCCTTCCCCGCTCTGCTCCTGAGCACAGGCCCTGCTCTCGCTCTCTGACAGGAGCTGAAGGTAAGCACCAAAGACATCCTGACACACGCGCGTAAAAGCACTTTTGATGCGGGGAAAATGGACCGCTTTGCAGTGTACAAATAACAGCAAAATGTCAACAGAGCGAGGCGAGTCCGACGGGAGGCAACAACACAAGCCAGGTTCAGATGATATTACGCCGAACAAAACATGAGCGTCAACCACCAAAGGCCCTTTGCTTGTCTGCCTCGATCTTCGCATTGTTTTGACTTTGTCTGTTTATCAAACCATCCTTTTCTCCGGCGTTCAATCAAAAAATCTAATAACGTACAGGAATATGACAGAGGAAACACAGGGGAAAAAGAAAAAAGAGAGACAGGAATGCAAACACTTTAGTCAACACAATAATGGTAATTGTTCATTATCTGATTTATAGGTTTGTTTGTGCATGTTCACCAGGCGTGTTGTTCTTCAACTAAGGACATAAATACTTGTTATTGACTTGTGTGGGCTTCTCACTCACATAAAGTACATCATCTGATCATTTTTACCACTATACCTAACACAGATAGTTTAACAGGTCGTCTCTCATTACCCTTCAAAGTAGTTATTTTGGGGTCTGAATATGAGTTTGTAATAAGAAAATAAGATAAATTGCAATTAATTGCTTTTATTAATGGTTGTTTAACCATTTATTACCCTTTGTAGAGCCGTTAAGGAAAACCCTTGGGTTGCCAGGTTGCAAAAACTTTTGTACACTTATAGCTGCAGACACCATAACTTAAATTACTTTTTTACTAACAATAACTACAGACTTGATGATTTATTTACAAGTGACAACTCCCTGATGAGTTATTAATGCATTGCCAAGATTTAGAAACAGCATCATTGCTGAACTAGAAAAGACAAACGCCTGCCAAAAGGAGTTTAAACCAACTCATATGTCAATTAGTGAGTCAAACTGACGGAGAGGGAGCTGAATAGCTTCTGTGCTTATTGTGTGTTGAACTAAAATGAAAGATATTTTATTATTAACACATTCTTCTGCCTTTAACTGCATCTTCTTATTAAGTACCTGTTTTCTGTTAC
>OMNW01008572.1:0-13177 GCA_900303245.1 Selene dorsalis
TGGTGGAACTGGTTCCAGTCCCGTTCGTCCGTGAACTGCGCCTGCATCCGCCGAATATCCTCGAAGGAGGGCTCCGGGCTGAAGGTGAACCTCTCCCGGGGGACTGAGCCTCCGTTGTGCAGCTTGGAGCCGGACGATGCCTCCGTGGCCGCTCCGTTCACCACCGTGGAGCCGTTTGAACAAACTGACGACACCTCATCTTTTAATCCGCAGGTATCGTTTCCATTCGTAGCCATCATGTTGTGTGGATTTAAGTGCCGCGCAAAAACAACTTGAAGATTTGTCAACAACCTGATCTCCAGCTACCATGTGAAGAAGTCCCGCCAGTACTTGTGGACACCGGAAATGATGTGTTATATAGGAAACAGGAAACCAATCAATGCTGGGTATTGTAGTTTTGAAGGAAAACTAGCGCCGTAGACTTTCATATTATCTGTCACTTTAAAAAACTACAGCTCCCGTCCTGTGTTTACCTGACGTCTCAGATCCAACATGGCGGCCCCCTCGATAGCAGCGAGTGAGCTGCTACATAAAATGAATAAACATATATCGATATTATATCCAAGGACTTTGTGTGTGATTAGACGGATAAACACAACAAGCTCAAGATGTCGCAGTCAACATCAGCTGAGAGCTAAAAGGTAAGAGAGGTTGTTACTGTGCAGTAGACTCTGTCATTGACACGACTTAGAAGAAAACAGTCGAGTTTCAGAGCTGAGTTAGTGTGTCAAATTAAGTTAAGTTAAAGTTTTTAGTGCCTGTCAAAGTATTTAACAAGTACGAATGAGTATTAGGAGCACTTTGAAATAAAATAAACCTGTCATTGCGAGAACAAAGTCATAATACAACGTCACAAAGGCCATAAAATTTGAATTATTATCAATCATATTTATCCACTGCAAAGGACGAGATGAAGCTCATTAGACATGCGTCTGGGATGTGCAGCCTTAAAAATGGGCTTTAAAGGTGGACTTTTAAGGAGGCCAGAGCTAATATTTGGCACAACTGATGGTATAATAATAATAATATCCATAATGAACTGTGAATCATACAAAGCTCCTGTAGTGGAGTCCCAGGATAAAAAATAAAGTGTGGAAAATGAGCACAATAGGTCCCCTTAAAGTGAACAAATATATTTATACAAATCAAGAGCTGTCAGATTTACATTTTGGCAACACACCAACTTGAGTTGCTTCACATGAAATGATCACTCACACAAAAAATGTAAACCATAACCCTATCAATAAAGTCATAATTTGGTGGAAGTGTGTGAGATGTAGGCTAGTGAAGAAGTGTTGTTGCTATGGTTACTTCCAGTTTCAGCTTTAAAACATCAGCTGAATCTGTCATCCCCTCTGATTTAACCTTAAGGGCACTTCAGTCATCGTGCTACTTAAAGCTGAAGAACTAGCAGCCGACAGTTTTTTTATTTATTTTTCTTAAAGCTGTGGGTGATATGAATAATGAGTTTTGTTTCCTGATACGGATCAAGCTCCACAAAAACTCTGGATCCCACGGTCCTCGTAATACAACTCTCTACTGTGCATCTTAGTGTAGCCTTTATGACTGTGAGGGGGAGGACAACATGGATTTTTGCTATGAACCAAGATTTAGTGGGTTATCCAGGTATCTGTGGCCTTAACTCAGGTTTTATGGAGGCTGCCTCACTTTTTACTGTGGCACCTGCATTTGATAGGATCAGATGAAAACCTGTCAACAGCTCGACTACTGATCACTCAGATCACTGGAAACAGGGAGAAAAAGGTAGATCATAAAGAGCAGAAGATATTTTCATAGACAAGTTTTTCTTTGACAGAGTGAGATAATGATTTTTATAGCTACGTTTAAAATGCACAAAGATTCCTCAGTTACTGTCAGGATGCCTAAATTATGTTGCCTCTACACACATTTATATCTTCACTCCAGCTCAGAATAACACGAGGAGACTTTGTGATGATCTTATGAGATAAAACTTAACCCATTTGTTGTCTTTTATCAAAATAAATAATCAACACAGTGTTAAATATTTCATGTAATTATACAACATGTCAGTCTGGTCGATTTTTTTCTTCAAAGTCATCCTCTCCACTTCAGCTGGAGAAACTGTAACACATCAGTTGTTTGTGTCCATATCTTTATCCATAAACATTTGCTCTAAAGATAATATATAACATAATAATTAATATACTTGCTTACAGGATATATACTCAGCTTTACCTTCATGTTTCTACATTTGAGTCTTGCGATCACACTGTTTACGTTTCACTCAGTGCTGATCCAAATCATGTCATATTAAGTGCTTTAATCATGGATCTGACAGTGCAACTTCTCATTAACTACACTGCCTCTTTCATATGAACACAGTCATAGCTAGAGGTAAACCCAGTGTTAGATGAGCCAGAGGAGAACCAGCCCCCTGAGACCAATTATCCAGCATGAACGCAATTTGACCATAGGGCTGAACGATATGGAAGAAAAATGATATGGCAAATATTTTTGACAAATATTTCAGTACAAGTCATGATTTTAGTGAGAATGATGGGTTTTTTTCACATTGGATTTTAATTGAAAGAAAAATATAAAAAAAAAAATATGTTGATGAGATTTGTTTTTTTTCTTCTTGGGGTTTAGTGTCATTTCCCTATGAAAACCTATGGAAGTGGTGTTTGAGGCTCTGCTGTTGTAGTTGTTATTGTAAGCCTATATCTCTCAAAGCTAACTACTCAAGCTGCAGGGACTGCTGTTTGCCAATGTCTGTTCGTCAATCCAAGACACCTCTGGGTGTCTTCTAAGCGATCTGTAGTTTTCCTCCAAGTGTTTTTATCCAGATCTTCTCACCATGCAGGAGAAGTCAGAACAATGTGAACGATGTCATGCTCTCTCCGCCCAAACGTACTACAACCCAAAGATCTGACCTTCTAGGATAATGTTGGCACCCCCAGAAGTCTAGGCTTCACTACGTGACAATTGATTTTTAATCATATGATCATCCACTTCATGGCACCTTGATGGACCAGGAGAGCAGCGGTGGTGGACGGCTCCTCTCTTTTTGCTTCAGGACGGAGAAATATAGAAGATCCTTTGTACCTGAAGCCATCGGGTTTTTTTGATTCTTCTGCAAATGGTGATGAGCTGACAGACAAATTAATTTCCCTTTGGGGATTAATAAAGTAATTCGTATCTCATCGTAATATAATTAAATGTAACTTTGTTCATATGTAGGAGATTCGTCATCAAAGTACTAAATCAATTGATGTGATAAATCCTTAAAGTTAGATAGTGTCCTGAAAATGTCCCACAGTGCAAATTAAAGGAGCAAATGAAACATACCCCCCCTACATTTTCTTTGGTTTACTCAGATAATCACCCAATGAGCACAGCCGTGTTATTCCAGCATTGGAATATCTACAGGCTTATTTATCCTAGAGTGCCTCCTCACAGGTTAATATGAATATGCTCAAGATGACCAGGACTCTGATTACACTGCAAATAGGGCTTGCAGTGCTCTGTGAGGGTCACTTCAGTTGGTTCAGCACATTTTTGCATCTCATTTTGACTGAAACAAACAAACAATGTTGTGACACATTGTTACCTTTATCAAAAAATTGCAGCTCCTGCAATTTGGATATTATGCTTGGCCGCATTGCAATTTCAGTTATATTTCGCTTTAATGGCACAACCCTAATTTCAGAGGTTATTTTGTTAGACTTCAGACAGCTCCCTCCAGATCAACAGAGGAAGACATTTTACAGTTGTCTCCACAGGCTGAGCTTCACTCAATGAATCAGTGAAGTAAACGGATCTTTCTGTGTGAAAACACTTGAAGCCAGACACTGCCTTAAAACCACTGTTGTCTTAATCAGGGGCTTACTTCCAATTTACACTTTAGGTCTAAATCATTAATCTCTGCAGTTATTTCCCAGTTTCATACCAGACAGTAGTTGTATACATAATGTACAACATGTAATCTATTTGCAATTGACATGCATGGGTGTTTCACACAAACATCTATGTGCCATTGTATATTAAATAAACTATGATTTTAGAGTGTTGCAGTCTGCACCATTTGGGATTTTCGTAATTGTTATGCAGCTGTGAGTAGGGCCTCCGCTTTCTTTGTACATTGCATCATATGGTAATGGTGAACATCAAAAGCATGGTAAAAAAAAAATAGTCATAACCTGGTGAGAATTAGTATTCAGAGGAGCTCAGCCTGCAGCTTGTGTTCGATGTGTCCTCCCTTTAATGGATACCTGTCAGCCAGACAGAGGCAGTAGTTTCCTCTGCACAGCTCCTTTTCCAGCTGATTTTTCTAGCCTCAGTGCATACATATGGTACATAGATTTTGGTTTTAGCAGCGTCTGTACCATGTGCTGTTCCTCTCTGCCTCAGTGCTCCCCTGCAGCTGGTTGGGGTGGTCGGCTTGGAGATCCATGCCCAGATAAACTCCAACACCAAGCTGTTTTCTGGCTCACCAGTTCGCTTCTCAGCTCCTCCAAACTCCCTGGTGTCTTTCTTTGATGGATCCTTACCTGGCACATTACCTGTAAGTGATGTTTCGTTTAACCCAGACTGAGATAAACAGCTGTTTTTTGATTTCCCCCTTCTTTGTCAGATCATCACATAATGTCCCTGTGCTGTCCCCAGGTCCTGAACAGACGATGTGTTGAGGCGGCTGTGATGACAGGCCTGGCTCTCAACTGCACTATAAACAGAAAGTCGGTGTTTGACAGGAAACATTACTTCTACGCTGATCTTCCTGTGAGTTTTTCACTCCCTGCCCTCCTTTGTTGCTTTCTGTGCAACATCAAGACTCTAGTAGTACCTTATCACACAAACAGCAGAGTAGATCCGCTATTGTCATCGGCTCCATGCTGCATTATTGCTTTTGCTTTGATACAGGTTGTTCTCATCTGCCTCCAGCTTCTCCATCACGGCACTTCCCCTGAACTCTCCCAGGCACCGGCTTTGACTTAAATAGTGAGCAAGTCTTGCTGAAGCAGCAAAAAATGCAATTTGCCATACACACAGATGAGGGAAACTGAGAGCTGTTAAAGAAAATGACCAGTGTTTTTTCACTTACAGCTCATTTCCTTCATCGCAGTGCAGTCACATTTTTACATTATCCATTATCCTTTACTTTATTTCATTTCCCTCTGACTACCTTCACTGGTAATTTAGGAATAACTGTCTTTTATTCATAGTTAACAGTGATTTTAATCATTATTGTGGTCCTGAAAAGTCTGGGTAGTGTTCTCTAGCACAAAATTATGTATATCTGCTTGATTATCGACTTTCTGGACTGATTAGGAAATATGAAAGCTAAGTAGTTAAAATGAATTGATTTGTGAGTAGAGGTGTATTAAGATGGCTCTGATCTTCAGTAGTTAGTTACCTATCATCATTTTCCCCACTGGAGGCTACCTCACCTTTAATTGAAACTACCCATATACTTACTATTGAATGCATTACTTCAAATATGAATTAACTAATATATGTATTTATTTTAGCCACATGGAGGAGAGTGCAAACACACAAACACACAACATTGACATGCCATCCATGTTAAACTGATGTGGTGAACACCAGCATGTAGATCAGCAGTTGTTTATTTACACATCCAGCGGAAACATTAGCATTGATTTGCAGCCTTGTTTGTGTCCACCTGATGAATGGAGGTCTAATGCTTTCTCCCCCGTCTCGCTCTGTTTTGATCTCCACCAGCTCCTGAGGGAAATATCTGCCTCTTTAGCGGCTAATGCTTGATTATGTCCACCAGCAGGCTGCTGACTTTGTCTGTTGCTCTAAAATCCCCAACTGTACACTACGTGCCCGGCACCAAACAGCAGGGAGAGAAAGTTTGAGTCCATATGGTGAGGGGAGCTTTAAGCACTTGAAGACGGATACTTCCCTCAGGAGCTCCAGGAGAGAAACAGAGTTAAAGGGCGACTTAAATTCGTCAGATGGCTGAGAGCACAACTCCAAATGGACAATAATGCTTTTCTGTAACTGCTGAGTGTGTCAGTAAGCAACTGTTCACTAACACGTTTGTCATATCATCTCAAAAGGTGATGATATGTCACTGTTTTGTTCACAACTTATCTCCGCTGCCTCCTAGTGGCCAAACAATGACTCGTTGGATCTTTAAAATCCTCTTTTCAAATTTACTGCTGATTTCAAAGTTTCAAAGAAGTAGATCAGACAAAATCGCAAACGTGGCATTTGAGAAGTCAAGTACCAATCCAGTGGTCGTGACAGGAGATTGAGGTTTTAAAATGTCTAACAGCATGCCATATAAGATGAACAGCATCTTGGTAAGGAGGTGTTAGAGGTATCCAAACCTCCCCCCACCCCGTCTCTTAAACTCTGATATTTCCATTTAACAGTCTTGCCCAAGTGATGTTCACTTTTCTCCACGTAATGGAGTGCTCGCATGGTAAGGTTTCACTACCCCTCTGAGCCACAGGGTAATTTTACTGCCATTATGAGTGACATTTTAAGACTTAGATGGAAAAGACAAAATGCCATGGGAACTCTACAGTGACTTGCCCTACAGGGACCTCTTGTAATAAATCTATAAATTCTCAGAAGAAAGGTGTTCAGGAATTTTGATGTTTGAATTTTTTCAGGGTCTGTCTCACCCTGGGAAGACAATATGTTAACACAGCTTTGGGCAAGGTAATCAGGAGGGTAATTATGGACTGAAGAACTTAAGAGACAGATTTTCTTTCTCTTTGGTTTTATTTAGTTTAAACTGCTCAAAGAAGTGTCAGTAATATACTGAGGCTGAGCTTCAGCTTTTTTTTTTTCTTTTTTTTTGGTCATGGTTTATTTATTGAAAGTTTTCATCATATACATAACAAAAGACAAGGCAACTAAAGGAGAGCTATTGCAAAGTGATAATTAAACAATTCACTGAGTATAATATAACAGTTCCCTCACACATAATACAACATTGCCCACTACTTCCATCTTAAGACACGGAGATAGTTACAGGCCAAATATTACATGACCCTTCAATAAACAGATAAACAAACAACAGAAGATTCAGAAACAAAGACACTGACAAAAAAAAAAAAAAACAGAGTAAACAACAACAAAAAAATGAAGTCAAGGCAGCAGAAAGGAAAAGTCCAGAGCAGCTAGATGAGGAAATTCACATTAATAAGCCACAAAGTGATCAGTACAGTGATCATGACAGAGTGTCAGGGGTTTGTAAGTCAAGGCTTTGCACATGTAAAAGACAGGTTCAGCTGTTTTTTATGACAGTATTTCTGTTATTGCATTCAATGAAAGATTTTTTTTTTCTTTTTCTTTGATACTCCTGATAAAATTCTGAGCTGACGTGAGCTCATGGTGGAAATGTGACTGATGAGACTCAATGCACAGCTCTTTTTTGAAGAGTAGTTTTCTTCTCTTTTTTTTCTGTTATTTTTCACCAACCTTCATGTTTATCACAAAGTAGCAGCGGCACATATTTTAATCACCGAGGCAGGGATACATTATCTCCCCAGAAATTCCATGTATCTTGAAATTCCAGTAAAATCCCCTCCAGAAGCGCAGGGATTACCGTCAGGTTCCTCTTGCACTCCAGCGTGTTTACAGAAGATTGCATCACCCCTTTTGGATTCGTTCACAACAGTAGACACACACAGCAGGGACGATAATACCCGATTACATTCTTTGTTTTCCTTGGAGATTTCACAAATGACCCTTGTCAGCAGTTTGAGCCCGACACCTTAATTTGTGTTTTAAATTCCCTTTTAAAAAAATACTTTGCTCTCATCACTCCTTTCAAAAGAGTGATCTGTCCCAGTGTTTGATAAACTGAAGTCAAAGTGGCTTTAATTATGCAGATGATGGGATATTTTTCACATTCGACCCTAAAGTTTGACTGTGATCTACCATCGTAAAACCAAACCAGCAGTGGGAGCGAGGGAGAAATTATCCCACCCTTGAAAAATACATTTGTAAATTGCGTTTTACATTATTGATATGTTCCACTAGAAATCCTTGATTGCATTTTGTAAAACACCACAGTTGCTCATTAAATGATTAATGCCGCTGTCCAAACAGCATTCCTTCTTTAAAATGAAATGGGAGGCCAGGCCCATATATAACGGCCCTTTAATAACATGCCTCAGCAGCTCCACACTAATCTACCAACAAAAGCAAATAATTACAGTTTCCTTGAGATATTAAGTTCCTAAATAAACAGACATGGCCTGACTATTGAAGTTTTGACATGCGCTTAATGAGAGCAGTGAATGTGTGTGTGTGTGACGATGGTGGTTAGCTGGGGAGGACTTTAGTGTGCAGGCGCAAGGAGCGAGTCGACTGGCTGTGGCTTATTTGTTTAGTGACTTTGAAATGAGTGAGAAAATGACTCAGCGGCTCACAACGCAGAAATGAGTTTGGGTGTGATGAAATGTGAGTATGTGTGTCTGGTGCTGGATGTATAGCGTTAGAGCAGACATGCATCTCGCTGTGAATATAAAAAGGTGTTCAACTCATTACGGTTCAAAGTGCCATCAGGGTGTAAATATGAAACCTTAATGTGTCTACTAGGATCTTATTAACAACACACTTGCCTGATTCTTCATTATGTCGCCAGAAGTAGCTGATTTATTATGCAGCAGATGCATGAAAAGTCCTCACTTGTACAGATGCTGCTGAATGTACAGTGTGGCGTGTTCGTGCTTCAGCCAGCAGGCACCACATTTTCAACAGCAGATACAAAAACTCATGGAAAGATTAAGTAAGAAACAGACAATTTCTGATAAGCTGCAACAGTATTCACAAAATCCTGCAGATTTAAAGATTGAATCCTCTGAGAAGAGCTGGAATCGAAAAAAGAAAATCCCCGGCAGTCAGAGTTTTTTTTCAGCCATTTGTTTTAAAAGGCAGAGGTGTGGACATGATTGATTGAGTGGATCAGGCACATTGTACAGGAAGCCAGTGACGAACAGCCCACCCCCCGATCTCTCTTCCCACATCCTCGCTCTCTTTAGCATAAGTATGATTAATGTTTAGTTCCTGTGATGTGGTTGCCGCGGCAACGTGGGCAATTAATACTTATGGCACCAGTTTCTTTTAAGGAATGGAGAGGCAGATAAAATATTTATCCTCATGCTTTTGTGTGAGTAGAAACCTTGAATGAAATGGCAGCGGTCCTCCAGCATTATATTGAAGGTCCCAGCCAATTAGCCAGTGCTGGGTATAATTGATGCTGCCTGTTTCACCTTTACATGGACCCATGCTACTGACTGCAGACCCATCATCAGCGTTAGTCCACTGCAATACTGAATGACTGCAGCAGACACGACCTTTTCTTCTATATCCAATACATCCCTTTGAAAAATTTTGATTGGACCAAATGAAGAATAATTCCATTCAGTCGATTAAAATGAATTAATTAAACCGGGTTAATAAATTAAATGCACTGAATTTTCACATTATCAAGCTTTTAATGAGCCTAAAATGTAATTTTCAGTTCTTGTCTTTAAATTGAGAAATGTCACAACAGCCAGTTATACCAGCTCATTAACCAACTGCCCAATTTAAATTTAAATTGCAATAAACAGGGAAATGTCTCTGAGGCACACTTGAACATTTATCTTGACTGAGATTTAAGGTGATACCACAAAGTTTAAACGAGCAATTTGAAAGATTTTCAACGGCTACCTAGCTAACATTAGCATTAGCAGCTGCTTACTTCCCAGTGTAGACGTAACATTGTGAGTTTCAGCACCAAACTTCACTCCTTCACTCACCTGGAGTTGTGTTCATCTGTGGAAAACAGCGCCTGCGTTTACTCTTGTCTTTTCTTCAAATTAAGTTAGCATGCTAACTAGCTAGCTTTGGCCTATCTAATCTCTTTCTGACTCATAATAAAGGCAGCGCAGCACAGAGGGTATATTATACAGAGTGATGAGCTGAGTAACTACTACCTGCTCTATGCAAGAAAACATACAAATAGCTAATTTAATTCAGTTGGAAGTAATGCTGTATTTTATAAAACGGGTTAAATGATAGCATGGTAGGCATTTTTACCCACAGGTTCACCTTTAATATTAGCATCAAAAAAATAATGGGTTTGTTTTCACGGAGAGTAAAAACGAGTACATCCTGCTGTTACTGTTCTTATTGACTCACCTTTCATTTCACCAGCAGATCCTCTGTCTTTTAATCAGATAGTGAGATGGGCTGCTGGCTTTGTAAGGACCTGGTAAAAGGTTCAGCTTCTTGCTGAGCTGAGGGAGCATTAAGAAGAGCAACAAGATGCTTTTGGAGTTATGGATCCTCTATTTACTACACAACCTTCACAGTGCCCAGAATTTCATAGGGCTGTATTTTCTCCTCCTGCCAGGCTGGATACCAGATCACTCAGCAGCGCAGGCCCATTGCAGTGGATGGCGTGCTGACTTACAGCTTTCTCGGTGGAAAGAGAGGTGAAGTGATCAGAAAAAGTGTCAACATAAAACAGATTCAGCTGGAGCAGGACAGTGGCAAGAGTCTCCACGATGACGCCCGAAGCCAGACGCTCATAGACCTCAACAGAGCAGGTAACGACACTTACTTCCCCCTGAGGTTACACAGTGTGGCCACTGATGCTCTGTAATTCTCTTATTGCATCTGTGTATCTTTGTACCTTTGTACATTTCTCCTTAGAGGCTCGTTGGGCATCTGACAGTAGATGCCAACATGTCCACCCATTTTCTTTTCTTTTCTGCAAGACCAACGTTTCCAGCTGTTTAGGACATTGTTTAACATTAATATGTGATGCCCGATTTTTGCCTTTTATTTTGGAGAAAAGTCAGACAAAATGTTTATCTACAGACTTGCTCAACAAAGCAAGAACCGTCAAAGTAGGCCCCAAAGCTCCGTGGTATAGATACCTTAGAGATGTAATACACAGCTGTCCTCACATCCATCAGGTGTAGGTCTAATGGAGCTGGTGATGGAGCCCGACATGAGCTGTGGAGAGGAGGCCGCTGCAGCTGTCAGGGAGCTTCAGCTCATCCTGCAAGCCCTGGGCACCTGTCAAGGCAACATGTCTGGTATGGAAATCACTCTCCGCCTCTCTCTCTCTCTCTCTCTCTCTCTCTCTCTCTGTATATCTTAGCTGATCTACATCTAAACCCAAACGTCTTTCCCTCTCAGAGTGCATCTGTCTTTTTCCTCAGAGGGCCAAATGAGAGTAGACGCCAATGTGTCCGTCCACAGACCAGGTGAGCCGCTGGGCATCAGGACCGAGGTGAAGAACATCAACAGCATCCGATACCTGGCCAGGGCTATAGGTAAGAGCCATAAAAACTGAGCTTGCTTGAATGCTTGTCCATCTGAAGAGAGCCCAAATTGTTGCATGCTTGTAAATGCAACCTCAAAATAGCTGGAGGAATGAAGATAGGAGGCATAGTTAATCCTGACAGTGACTTGTGAAGCATAAGTTCAGGACTGACAACCATTCACAAGCAATTAGCTATGCGATAGCAGCATGTGATGGAGAATTGGCTTCCCGCAGCTGTTCACTTAAAAAAGCATAGATTTTGTGTCAACACTAACTTCACTGGCTGTTGATTGAGCCTCAGTTAAAAAGCTAACAAAGAGCCACAGCCAAAAATTCACCATTTTCATTTGCAGGTATTTAAGCATACCAACGGTGCTGTGCTTGAGTTATTTATCAATAACTTTGAATCATGCTCACTCCACTGCTCGATTGGTATTTAAAAGTCAGGGAGAAAAACATCATTTATCACAGTTATAATGTGGCAGTAGTGAGAGACTCTGGGATTTGCCAGTTTGTAACAGCAGATGTTTGGCATTTACCACAAAATTATCTTTGTGTGTTCCACTGTTATTGGATTAAGTTCTGTGCTTGTGTTCATGTTGTCTCTTATATGTCACCAGACTATGAGATACAGAGGCAGGTCAGTGTCCTGCAGAGAGGGGGAACGGTGCAAAATGAGACCCGGGCCTACGATTCCAAATCAGGGTAAGAGGGCGAAAGAACAGGGCTGCGATGCCAAGCTCCAGCCACTACTACACCCTCTGACTGGGATCTCTGCCTGGTTCATTAGTCTCGATCTTTGCTAAGGAGGAACCATCATGGTAATGATGATAGATGGAGCCATTTGGATGCTGCTGCCGTCCTGTGTTATCTGTGAGCTATGTGCTAGTCACAGGCTTATGAGCTCACAGAATGAGCCAGCTCCCACACAGCTGAGGCCTTTCATCTTCTGGTGTTCTGCTTTCTTCCCATGAACCCTTGCATGTTTCAGGTATATAGTGTAGCGTGTTAAATAGTGTGTGATCACCTATGATTGGCTCTTTGTTCTCGCTCCTGTGGAGGTGGCTACAGATTTCAATGAGTTTGCAGAGGTTTGGGCAGAGTGATAGACATCACTAGACACATATATGTTGTTGTTTGTCTGTCTCATTTTGGTGGAGACAGTATCTCAGTAACACCTTGGTAGAACTCCTTCATTTTTTGTAGAAACATCCACTTGGACTCGAGGACAAACTGATTACATTTGTGGCATCAAAGGTCAAAGGTTATGGACACCGGGACCCTAACAAAACACTTTTAGCCAATACTTAAGACTTCATACAGCAAGTGTGGCACAATTTCACTATATAATCTAAAACAAGTCTGAGTGGTGGAGGAAAGGAAGGGCAAAAATGACATTGAAATTGAAATACCACAATATGTCCATTACAATTTCCCATAAGCATGCAAGTTAGTGGTGTTTATGTGTAATATTTCATGTGTTCACATATCACAATGTTTACAATGCTTTATTGCACGTTGTCTTCCAGGGAAACTATTCCCATGAGGGACAAAGAGGGTCTTCAGGACTACAGGTGAGTTTGTATCTGCATGGTCACTGTCATTTTTGTTGCCAGAGCTTGTATTTATTGATGTATATTTACAATATAAGTACATGATCTTGTCCTCGCTGGAGACTGAAAGATGTTGAAGGAGTCTGAGTGGCACTTAGATGGATGAAAATAAATGGATGTAACTCAAGGGCTTGGAACTCAGTATGTGTGTGTGTGTGTGTGTCAGTGTGACAGATGGACAGGTGTAGAGCTGATGGAGTCAAATGATTAGGGTTGCAAGTGAAATGTGACAAGTGTGGTGTCAAAAGCAGCATTAGTATCTCATCAAACCTCT